>BQNB010119791.1:0-20752 GCA_026074375.1 Tanacetum coccineum
CTCTTAGGGACCCATGTCTTTTTAGGCTTGGGTCTGCCTTATGGACCTTTAGCATTTACAGTTCGAACAAAATTGGATCCACTATTACAATTGGAGTTTGGTCTAGTGTCCCTCCATTTATAACCTGCTGAGGTCTTAACAGCAGTGCCCCAATTTCCCTTTACAACATGAGAATAAGGCATTTTTGCTGTATTTCTAACAATGGGTCTTCTTACAGGTGAATGTGATTTTGAAAAATTACTTCTTTGATTAAACTTATTTACCTGGGGTCTTACAGGACTAAAACTGTTTGAGTTACTGGTAGGTACTCGTTGTTTAGGTCTAACAGTATTAACATTAGACCTGACAGAATTAACATTTTGCCTAACAGTATTAACATTAGACCTGACAGAATTAACATTTTGCCTAACAGTATTAATATTAGACCTGGCATAATTAACATTTTACCTAACAGTATTAACATTAATCCAGACAGAATTAACATTTTGCCTAACAGTGTTGAGTTGTACTGGTCTAGGTACAAAGTGATTAAAAACCCTTTGTTTCTTAAGCTCGGCCTCTTTTGCCATTCTCTTTTCATAAAAGTCACAATCTCTGATCAAATGACTTAGGCTGCTACAAACAAAACACTTTTTCTTGATGAAAGAGTAACCTTCCCCTAGTTCTCTTTCCATTATTTCATTCCAATTCTTTCTGTTAACTTTAAGTGTCCCCTGATTTTTCATTGGTTGCCTAGGAGTTTTTACGTGTGTTGCACAACTAGGTTCAACTTCTGTTGGTTCAGACATATCTTTTTCATTAGTTGTAATAGAATTCTCAATGAATGTGTCATCTAAGACACTAATTTCAGGCTTTTGAGGTCCCTTTTTACCATAAACATACAAAGATTCATCAATTTCCTGTTGTGGTTTAAGAGTATAGTCCCCAGTTAAGGGATGTGGAACTCCTTTGAAACTATCAGTCTTTGAAAATCTGCTGTACAAAGGTTTGTCAATGAAGTCTTCTTCTGTACAATTAAACACAGTACGATTCATTTCTTCCTCATATCTTAAAACCTCATCGTTTGATTTTATTTCATACCCTAAGCCAACTTTACTAGTTGAACTCATACTAGAATAAACTAATTTCCAAAGGTTTTTAGAAGAATCCTTCTATGAATCTACTATTTTCTGCAATTGTTCCTTTTCTTTTACAGCTTTCATTCCTATTCTCCTATATTTTTTAAGCTTTTCATCTTTTTCATATAATTTATTTTCCTGAAATGTAAGCTGTTCATTTAAAGATAATTGCTTCTTTTGAAAAGTAACAACTTGAGCTTCTAATTTCTTAACAACTTGATCATAGGCAAGTATTTTTGCTTCTTGTTCACCTAACTGATTCGTTTGTTCATCACACAGTGTTTTAAGTTTATAATATGAATCAATGCAAGTTTTAGAACATAATGATACCTCATTATTTGTGCTGATTGCCATGAGTGCATGATTTGTCTCTTCTTCTTCAACTGTATGTTCTCCCCAATTGACAACACCATCATCCATAGTCAGCAAACAGTTCTGATTCTGCTCTTTCTTTCCAGCTCCTTGATCTTGAGAAAACGAGTCTCTCTTCTTTCCATCATTTGTCCCCTTGGATGTGCATTCCCTAGCAAAATGACCAGTGTTGTGACATTTGAAACATTCAAGCTTCTTTTTGTCAAAACCAACAGGTTTGTTTCCATCAATCCGGACTCTCCTTCCAGTCTTCTTGTAGAACTTCTTCATTCGAATAGCAATCATTGCTATCTGCCAGTTTATGTCCATCTCTTCAATGTCCATATCATCAATCTGTTCTAGGTCTTCATGAAGCAAGTCCAAATCTTCTGATTGTTTGGCAAAGAGTGAATAAATAACTTCATCAGCAAAACCAGCAGGAACTTCTCGTTCTGGAATATTGTTTGAAGAAGTAGAAGGAGTGTAAGTACTGTAGGGACCAGTATGACCAGACTTAACCTTGTTATTGCTGCTCTTGCTGTGTGAAACAAAAGCAACATTTTGAGCACTTGCAGATGATTTTGAGGTACTTGTGAGTTCTTGCTCAAAAACCCTAAGGTTATTATACAAGTCATCAATGGACAAAGTGTCAACATCTGGTTTGGTTCTCATTGTCATTGCCAGATTTGACCAAGCTGGGGGCAAAGATCTGAGAAACTTGTGATTTGCATCCTCAGTTGATACTTCAGCACCATGGGCTTCCAACTGTGAGAGTAGTTGTTGGAACCTGTCATATCCCTTTTCTAACCCTTCTGAACTTGATATAGTAAATGCTTCAAACTGTTGTTTTAAAACAGCTTTCTGCATCTTCTTTGAATTTGCATTACCACCAAACCTAGTCCTTATGGCTTCCCAAATTTCTTTTGCATCGTCCATTCCATGAAATCTTCTCAGATGTTCCTTGGGAATGGCCATAAGTAAGATGGTTCTAGCCTTCCTTTCCTTTTCAACAGCATGAATTTCTGCAGCAGATACTGGTGGAAGTATTCTAACAACACCATCTTTTCCAGTTGAGATTCTCTTCTTTGAATTTCCATTCTGAATTACCTTCCAAACATCATTATCAATATATTCAAGGTAATGCTCCATCTCCATAGCCCATATATCATACTCCTCCTTCTTCAGAATTGGGAGTTTGATATTTGAGATAGTGGTTGTGGTAGGAATGAGTTGTTGTTGTTGTTGTTTTGGTTTATTGGTTGCAGTACCATTTTCTGATGCATCTTCATGGTATGATGCTTCATCATCACTAAGATGTTGAGAGAAATCATCATTAGCAGGTTGAGACATTTTTCTAGATCTGAAAGTGATTGTTTGTGTTCTTGTGATTCTTCTTACTCAGAGTCCCTCTAGAGGCTCTGATACCACTTGTAGGTCCAAAGTCTTGGATCTGTTTAGCCTTTTGTAAGACAATAGCTAACTTGAATAAATCCAAATCAACTATATGAGAGACAATGACTATGAATACTATGTGCTAATGTGGAATCTTAACACAAGTACTAAGAAGAACACAATGTAAAACTTTGCTATTTGCTATTAATTTCTATTAGAATTCTATTTCAATCTCATACTAAACATTGTGTCGTAGGGTTCCTTTTATACACCAAGGAAACCCTAATGGGCTTTACAAACGTGTGAAAGGATAATGCATATCCTTTCCTAAGATATCTCTAAGATAACTATTATAACTATTTTGTTACATAAACAGACTTAACTAGACAAGGCCAGTACTAACTATAGTACTGCCAGACTTAACTTAGTACTGGCAGACTTAACTATGTCTACCAGACTTAACTCTATAACTACCAGACTTAAGTCTGTTTACAATAATTCCTAACATTTAGCATCATCTTTAGTAAGGCGATTTAGCAATTTCCTTTATAAGGCGATTTAACAGATTTCCTTTACAAGACAATTTAACAGCTTTCCTTCACAAGGCGATTTAGCAAGTGTCCTAAGCCAAGGCGAATTAACAGTTTTTCCTTTACAAATTGATTTATCAACTCCCTTTGCAAGGAAATTTAACATACTCAAAAGGAAAATTAATTCACTTGAACTAAGGTTAAAAACTCAAATTTGCTAAGGTAAATTATACAGTTTATCTCTTTGATTTGTAAAATCCCATGAAACATTCACGTGTCTTCCCGATTTTATCAAGAGTTGTAAAATCCCGTGTAGTTTCAAGACTTACAAACACTCAAAAGACAACTCACTAAAAATACAATTACTTTCAATCACCGTTCGATCCATAAGTAATCTAATAACATCAAATCAAAATGGATTCAATTATTCCACTTGGACAAAAGAATACTCTTGCTGAGTACATGATACTCTCCAGTGCTGACAATCGTCCACCAATGTTGGACAAGGACCTGTATGATTCTTGGAAAAGTCAAATGGCAACATTACATGCAAAACAGAGAGCATTGGGGGGGGGAAGAATGATACTTGAATCCGTTGAAAATGGACCACTCATTTGGCCAACAATTGCAGAGATTGGGTTGACCAGAACAAAAGAAATATGTTGAATTATCTGCTGCTAGAGAAAAATCAAGCTGATTAGTGAATGAAGGCAACAATATCATTCTTTTAAATCTTCTAGCTTATATCTATTCACTTTGAATCATGCACAGAGTTGCCAAAAGATTTATGGGAGTGACTTCAATACTGATGCTAATATACACTTTACTAAGCAGAAAGAGAGTTAAACTGTATAATGCATTTTATAAGTTTACTCCCATCAAGGGTGAATCACTTCATAAGTATAACTTGAGATTCCACACAACTATTTAAGACATAAACATTTACAACAAGAAAATGGAGCAATTTTAATTTAAATACCCAAATTCTTTAAATGTCTTCCACCTAGAGGAGTAATTTGAGACTGAAGCAAGCTTGTAAAAGATTTGGCATACTACTACTATGATAAGCTTCATGCATCTCCATGAACAACACGAACTCTATGCAAATGAAGTCCGTCTTTCTGCGTGAATGCAATCAAGTCCACTTCATTTGTTGCAAATCAACAATGACACCCACCTCACGTCAACAAAATTAGTCCTTCATACAACAACCACATATTCCAACAACAATTTCCACCATCCTCAGGTATTGGATCAATTCATCCTAATCAATATAACTCATTACTTATCCAACACAACCTCTATTCAATCATTCATCCAGTTCAACCTTCATATCCATAGCAGTCTCAAATGAAATCATCCAAACCCTCATATGTTTTTCCATAAATTGTCTTATCAGTTGACCTTAAGTTATCTACACAACTAATGACTGAGTCATCCTCTTGTGGACTTAGTTTTGCTGTTTTTTGTAATTCTCTCTAGGAGTAGTGATCTAATTGCTTGTCTCAACAAGGCAATGGCTTGTTCTAATGGCTGAGGCTTCCCTTAAGGTCCCCTCAAACCAACAATCAACTTAAAACTTCCTCTAATCGAGAAACAAGCACTATTCAGATGGCAGGGCATAGTGCAACAAGTTCAGGGAGACAAGGCAAGTTATTCTTTACTAGGTAAATGAGTAATGCTACTAGCTTCTGGGGGAAAACAATGCAAGTAGACAAGCAAAGGTTTGTTAAGATGCTACAAACTGTCAAGGTGAAGGACAAATGGCTAGTTAATTCACTTAGCCAGCGCGACCAAGGAATGCAACATGGTATAAGGATAAAGCAATGTTAGCTAAAGCTCAAGAACCTGGACAAATTTTGGATGAAAAGCAACTCGCATTTCTTGTAGATCCAGGGGTTCCAGATGGTCAAGCTGTTCAGACAATCATTCCAAACAATGCTGCTTTTCAGACTGAGGATTTTGATACTTATGCATCTGACTGTGATGATATCTCAAATGCAATTGCGGTTCTCATGCCCAACATTTCCAACTATGGTTCTAACGTTATCTCAGAAGTACCTCATTCAGAAACATATCTAAATGATATGGAAAATCAAAGTGTATCATGCAATAAGGATTTTTGAACAATCACCAGCTGTGGATTTTACAGAGAATAAGATACATAGTGATAGCAATATCATTCTGTACTCTCAATATTTGCAAGAAACACAACAAGCAAATGTTCAAGATACTAATTTGCAGGCACAACAAGATTCAATGATCTTATCTGTGATAAAACAAATGTCATAACAAATGATTAATCATGTAAATAATTAGGAAAAGGCTAATAAGGAACATAATAATGAATCGTAACCGCTGAGCTAGAGAGATGCAAAAGAACGATTCAAATACAATAGACAACATCTAATAAGTAGATTTAAGAAGTCGTGAAAAAATGAAAGATTCTCAATAGATGATACAGATTAAAGAAAGCATGCACTGAAAGAACAAGTTGACTTCACTTGATCAAAATCTTTCAAAACAAATCAAAGAAAAGGAATGTTTATTGCAAACATTCACTGTTTTCAAAAGTGAATCCAAAGAAAAGGAAGATAAATATATGGAAAATGAAATTGATTTGGAAAAGAAGATAAAAGAACTTGATAATATTATTTTTAAAAGTGGGACAAGTCTTTCTTAAACAGTGCACATGATAACTAAGCCACAATCCATCTAAATAATATACACAAACAACTCTAGGTTATCAAATCATTTTTGATTGTATTTTTACCTTAAGAAAGCATAGCGTTTAAACCCCCCCCAAAAAAAACCATGATGATGGAATGCTTATGTCTGCAAAACCTGTTGCAATTGCCTGGATTTGATGAAGAGGGAAACCATTAATTTTGGAAGAAGAGAGTCGATAAAAATGTTTGAAAAATTAAAAGGATCCAAGAGGCCGATTAAACAAAACATTTCACATAAAACCCATTGATTATAGAAAACTTACACAGACTATCTGATAGAGTTATTGGGAAACGTTTTACTCCACAACAAGAAATAGATGTTGAACAAGCTTTCTGGTTTCGTATAGTCCAATCCTACCAGTAACCTACTAATGTACCCCTGACAAATAGAAGCTCCAAAAGAACTTCCCAAGTTGAGCTTTGGTGAATGAAAGCTTAAAAAGCTAAATTTCACCTTGCCAGTTTGATAATGTGGTGAAGATAAGGACTACACCTGATGCTCGTACAGAAGGTGAATGGGGGTTTGAACATAACGAAAGCTATTTTTAACAATGAAATTATTCCATTGTCCTAAAAACATTAAAAACATCTTCAATGTGTTTGATAGAGATCTTCTAAATGAAATAATGGAAGTAATAGCCATTTTTGACCAAATGACGCCTGCTGTTCAACATTCTTCAGTTGATAAACAATGTTTGGAAATTGGCTAAAAATAATACTTTTGGAAAATGATCGACTCTTACAACAAATCATGTCTTCAGAGAAGTTCTTTTAACTGTGATGAATTCTATGTCTTTGATTGGTGAATCTGTGAATATGGATGGAAGAGAAAAGAAATCTTGTAATCTTGAGGCCGAGCTTTTGAAATCACAAAATGCGTTTAATGATCTTTTGAAAAGTTACTCACAACTTAAAAAACATTTTATTTCTCTTAAATTGTCAATACAACTTAATCAAGGAATTTTTCAAAAAGATGAATCTTGTAATAATCAAAATGCTCTCGAAATTCCAGAATTTTTTGAAAATAATTATTTAAAAGATCGGCCTTTCAAGACAAAGACGTACCATTTGTAAGTTGAAGGTATATATATAATCAAAGAGAGAAAATCCAAGGAAGGAGAATGTTTAAATATGATTATTGTGAAATAGAGACCAAAAATGTGGAACTGGAGAATAGTGGGCCAAATTGCTTTCGAAAAACGAGCGTCTTTGTAATGAAATTAATCATGTTTAAAACAGTTATCAAGAGCAGTTTGACTCAAAAATAAATACACTGTTTCATACTAAAGAACAAAGTGACTCTTAATTGATAAAATGAACTTAAATCTTCAGAGAATGAGGATTAAAATTCATAATTATTTGCATTAAGATTGCAATTGATTCTTGCATTAACATATAGGCATAGATCATTAATTTACAAATGTTAACAAAAACACCTTGTAAATCTTTTCGATCTGGGAATATAATTAGGAATAAGAGTCAATCACTTGTCAAGGATATATTAAAATGTGTTTTCAACTAGTCACCTAAATATTTTAACGCGATTTTAAATCTATTTTGAACAACACCAGTTTAAATATTTTCAACAACTTTCTTGTTGAACCATAGTTGGTAAACAAAAGAAAAGTACTGTATTAAAACATTAGTTACTAAGATAAAAGAAATGCTTGTGCTGCATGGTTTCTAACATAACACATAATAAATTATTTTTAACATATAGTAATTTAAAAAGATGTTTGTCTGTAATAAAACTGGTTAAAAAACTCATTTATATACTCATAAAAGTCAAAACTATGTATATTAATACAAAACAACAAATGGTTTTTTCCATAGTAAATTTAACGACAATCATGGAATAATACATTAACTAATCATTATCATTAACCCCACCTTATAACAAAATCTTGGGGTAATGGAATACACGATTTAGAATATTTAAATTATTTTCCTTTAAATAATGTTTGTGAGGGTCAAGAAAGATTCGAGAATATATCAATTCATTATTCAAATTAAGATTGATATCTTTATTGAATCTAATTGACAAGTTTCGAGTATGGACATGAAATCGGATTCTTATTTGTTTAGTATTCAAGATTATACAAAATATAACAAAAGATTTCATCTTGGATCTACATTAACCTCAATCACACTTGAAGTGAAATGAAAATAATTACATCCTATTTTTTATTTTTCAAAATGGAAAAGAATATGCCTCGATCATAACTCACACATGTAGTTGATGATTGCCATATTGAGTCTACTTGTCCAATAGTTTGTGTTCCAAATATACACAAATATGTATAATACATGCATAAAATACATAAGTATTTAGGAATGACACCTGAATGTTTAGTCAGAATAAACAAGCAATAAACATTGCATAGCAAATGGTAAATAGTTGTCATTTCGAAAAACCAAACATAGCAAACTAACAACAAATTCAAACGTTTGCACATACAACATAAAAGCACAACTCAAAGCTAAAATTTCACTTTTAACTTTAAATCTCAAATAAAATAAATTACTTGTTTTATACACCAAGGATAGACATATGTTTGGGTAACATATGATAATAATGAATTAATGAACTTAACGTAATAAACGATAAATAAATATAATAAAGATAACTTATGCATTTTAATTACTTCATACAAAAATGTTGTGTTACAAGAATAAAACACTACATAAAATAAAAAAATAGAATGTTATATAGAATTAAAAATAACATATCAAAATATGTGTCAATGCATAAACAAGTAAAAATACATATTATTCAAATTGATAAGAATAATAAATTTTAGAAAAGCATAATTTGTTAAATATAAAAAAGGATCACGTTATAAATAACTTAACATAAAAGGAATCACGAACCGCAATTAAGATAAATAATCTGCAGCTATTCAATTCACATGACATGAAATGGAGAATATCTTAAAACACTTTCAATATAACATATTTTGTCCCAATGTCACAAATAAGCACATCTCTTGGCTTTTGAAAAACCAAACATGTTAAACATCACATGTGACAACTACACATGTAAGATGAATAAATATAAGACATCTATTAAATCCAGCAATATTTAATCAAAACAAAACAACCTATAGATCTTGAACAAAAGATTAAAATAGATCTTGTTTACGACTCATCTTGAATTCCACACATCTAGACTATGATAATACGAACTGTAATTAAAGCATGTTAGTTGAATTCATGTTAGGCGCCTTTAAGACAAGATAATATAAATTTTATCTTTGCTACACTTCATTAGGCAAATACAAGAATTCTATTTTATCTAACATGAGAATGACTACTGAAGAATCTATTGCACTAGAAATTCAATTTGACCTAACGGTGGAATTGCTTCCAGGAGTGAAGTTGGGTTTGGTGTATAACCCGTAAAAATTATGTCATGTTTAGGCCTGAATTAAGCACCACATGATTGACTAATATTCATTCTCTAATTTGATTAAATGGCTCGTCTTAAATCTGCCTAATGATAGTCTACATCGATAGACTTTGTATCTCATTGGGAGTACACACTAAGCACATAGAAATTAAGCTTCTCCTTAGTTAATCTAGACACAATGCACCTCACATATGTGCTTTAATGTTTCAAGATGATAACATGTTCCCGAGTTTAAATTAAATCCTATGTCTTCATGATCTTGATGCTCATGTATCATTTTTTAGATATTAAATGCTTGTCCACTATAAAGACATTTGTCTTCTTCAAGAATTTTAGATAAAATATTACTTAGATAATCTAAATGTCACGATTACTTGTTCCCATGTAATGCAATTATATGTCTTGATGCTCAATGTTCAATTGCTAAGCTATTGAATACATGTCTATTATAAAGGCGTTTGTCTTTCTCTATCAATTTGGATAATTTATCTCTTAGTTTATCTAAATGACACATGCTCTTAAATGTTAAATGTTAACATGTTTTACATGACGATTACATTTAAAATTATCATGTTTTGTATGCGTCATTTTACATGACTTATGTGTTAATTGTACACCTACACTATATTAGCTTAACATATGACAATTAACGTTTAAATGCCATAGAGTCTTACACATTGATCTCGTCTTATATCTCCCAGGGTCTTCACCTACACATTCCCTTAATCATCATCTCGCCTTATTCCAAATAATCCACTCTTTCGTCAAAGAAAAGTTAGAAACATATCTAACATTCCTCCAAGTAGGTTTGAAAACTTAAATATTTCATCCGAAGTATTCAAGTATCTTTAACTTGCCATCGCAAACGTTAAAGGTCATATCCGAAAGTTCATATTCAAGCCTTTTAACAACATATGTTAAAATGCTCTTCCCAAAGCTAAAAGCTTGCATCAACCTTCGCGTGACAAAGGTCTTACGAGTTTCTACATAAGTGGTTCATAGCCTCTTTAATATACACGCCTTAAGACTAAGTACTTTCACTTCCGTTAGTCCTTTTCATTCTCTTAGGAATGTCACGATGTTTTATCGTCATGATCACCTCATACACAATGAGGATAGAACATTATCCATCGATCTTTGGATAGAAAACTCATCAAAATTCGTCGTCATTTCCCTCACAACAATTTCCAAAAGGAAATATCTTCATCGAAAAAGTTTTGTCGAAAGACAACTTCGCCGGCACCCTAACCAAATCACTCAAACATGAACCTTTTTAAGTCTAGGTCTACGAATGATGAAACAAATCTTATAAACGTGTCATTCTCTTAAGTCTAGCTAGAAATGATAAGCAAATCTCATAAACATGTCATTCTCATAATCTTGTTACTATTAAATACATTCCGATAAATCTCGACAACGTAATCATTTCATCAGAAATGTTTAAGTATTTTTAATTCGCGAAATGCAAATTAAAATGTCACTCGTTGTTCATGTCTAAGTCGTTTCACAAAAACCTTTGTCACGCCTCTATTATTATATAGATGGTTAATATCTTTCGTCCACATTTCCGCTACCACCTTTAAGACAAGCTCGTACCTCGTCGTGTGATTGTTCTATGAACATTCACAATACTCGAGAAGAGCTACATAACTTCGCGGATGAAGTTCATCGTATGCTAACCGTCATCCGTCATGACTTTGTCAAGCTCATCGCTTCCGTTGTTATTTCTCTTCACCTATTCTTTTTATTCCATAATTTATGTCTGGATGAGCACGAATTAGAAAGGAAGGGAAAACACATATCTTCACACATATCCTTTAACCAAACACTCTTAAGAACTCACATAGGTGATTCTTATTCACTAGAAATCAAAAGATACACTTCTACCATACACTCAAACCTCATAACTATTATTCACTCCTGTTAGTGATCACTAGTTCTAGTACATCCCAAATCACCAAAGTGAAATGAAAAACCGAGTCATCCTTACTACTATGAACCTCGAGTCATCTACCTAGTCATCTTCACAAGAAGATTCACCATGTAACCATTCCCCACAAGTGAATTTCATAATGAAATGCGTCTCATCCTCATATCCTGACACTCAAAGCAGTTGTTCCTAAGTTTTGATCAAAAAGTCATGAATTTCGTAATGAAATTCGCCTCATCCAATCATTTTCCACTGTTTAACAATTAAATAACAGAAAGAAGATATTTCAATCTTTCAACGTATTTGTAGATCATCACAATAACGGATCTATCATTTGTTCATTTCTGGCTTTGAGCAAGTGAAGAACACACGAAAAATAAAATCTTCAATCTTCAAAGTGTTGTTGAGTCATCACAATATCGTGTCTTTCATTTGTTCATTTCTGCTTTTGAGCAAGTGAAAAACACAAAGAAGATATTCACCTTCAGTGTTTGTAGTCATCACCATTCGTTTCTTTCACTTTTCTTCAACCATTTTCATATTTTCAGCCGTACCTTGTTCATCACATTTACCAACCAACAAAACACCTAACAAACCTATAGTCAACACCTTCCCTTTCCATTTATGCTCATCCTTCTTAGTTTATGTTTTCTCAACAAATCATCCTTATCATCAACATTCATTTCGACTAAAGTCATACGATAATTTTATCTTAAACCCCCAAACATGAAAAGCATACAAGCTTGCTTAATCAAAGAAACCTAAGGATTTAGGAATCTCTCATACAACCCTTATCTATTCAAACCACAATTATCATATGTTTAATACTTCTTATTCCGTATACATCCTAGGAAAGGAGTCATTCTCAAAATAAGACTTGTTGGTCAAGTCTTAGTCCTTAAGCATGTGTAAGTCGAATCTTATTATTGGTTCCTAAACATTCCAGACTTAAGCATTCATCATTTTCTTAATTAGGTTGTTGTCTTATAGTGCTACACTTTAGAGGTGCATATACCTAAAACATACATGAGTTGTTCCCCACTAATGTCATGCATATATAATCATCATCATCAAAACATACATGATTTGTTCCCCACTAAGTGTCTTGCATATATATCTATCATCATAATTATATATATATATATATATATATATATGCATTTTTCTACTAACTTTGTTTTGTAGCACTTTTCTGTTACTTGATTTCTTGGTGCCCCAATTAAGGGGGAGCATACACCAAGGGGGAGCATTTGCAAATGTCCAAGCCATTACCTTTGCAACCGTTTAAGACATCTACACATTTTTTGATATGTGTTTTTCATCCCTATATATATTTTTTGTTGCATGAAACTAACCATTGATGTAGGTTAAGGGTTTGCAACTAATTTGATCCATGGATCCACTTGAGTCAATGTTCAAGGGATGTCATTGTTTAAAAGGGATTGATAAAATTAAGACTTCACTTAGGAGGATGCAAGCTCGCCTCTTTGATTGAAGAGTTGAAGTGTAGTTAAAGTCTCGTCTAGGAGTCCACCTTTTTGTTTCGACAAAAGGGGGAGAAGAAGTGTAAACAAGTAACTTATACATTTTACTATAAGTTATAGTTTACATATTTTGTCATCATCAAAAAGGGGGAGATTGTTGGTAGAAATATTACATTACGATATTTAATCTATACATTCTCTTCATGTTTTGGTGATGACAAACATGTAACTTATAACACATAACGTAAAGTGCTTAAGTTACTCGTAATCACAAATCATCAATTCATACGTCAACATCTTTCGACGTCTCATGTTTTCTTCAACAACAAATTTAAGTTCGCACCCGACGTAAATCACTAAAGGTATGAACAAACAAACTTTAATTTGTTGAATGATCAAAGAAATTTTTTACATTTTTGTATTTATAAGAAATATTTTATTCAAAACAAACATTTTGAATTCAAATTTTCTACCAAAAACGGCTAGAAAGTTCCAGAAAAACCTTCCCTACAAAAAGACAAAAAAGAGAGCGTCTGTAAAATGGGCGCCCCCTTAATTAAATAAGGGGACCGGCCATAATTAAGGGGACCGCCCTTGTATAATTAAGGGGATCGCCCAAATAAAAAATTAATATTTTTCCTTATAAATAGTGGACTGTTTCCACAGATTTTCTCACCTCTTTGCACATAGTTTTTCTCAGATCTAAACTCTTCTTTCAAACCTTTTTCTTTGATCACTTAACTTGTAATAAGTTTGTTTAAATGTGATCCAATCATCCATCCATTCAAGTGCAAGAGAAGAACTCTCGCTATCATCAAGATGCGAAGTTATGTAGTTTAGTTAGTGCATTCGTGACATGTCTTACATTCACAATGTATAGATCGAGTCCATGTATTCCAAACTTGTGTAATAGTTAGATCATGGTGATCATAAGAAGGTATGTTAGATCATGATGATCTTGGTAGTGTCTTGGTGATGTAAAGTTGTGAAGTGTAGGGAAGATGTGAAGTGTAGTGAAGTTGTGAAGTGTAGGGAAGTTGTGAAGTGAAGTTGTGAAGTGAAGAAGTTGTGTAGTTGTGAAGTTGTGTTGTGAAGTCGTGTAAGTAGTGAAGAAGTTGTGAAGTCGTGATAGATTGGTTCTAGCTAAGATTAGAACTCGACATCTAGCTTAGTGTCGGAAATTGATATAAGCAACGTTGTGTACGGTTTTCTCCGCCTAAAGGGAGCTTGTTGACTAGTGAAGATAACTCTCGAGTTTGGTGCTCGGGGAGTGGAGTAGGGCGAAGAGGTGCTTCGTGACCGAACCACTATAAATCATCGTGTCCGGTTTGCATTTCCTCTTACTTATCTCTTTACATTTATACTTGCATTTATCGCTTTACATTTATACTTGCAATTGTGTGATGTGTTTATTATTTAGTTTTAATTATGTTTATGTCATGAATAAATGTGAATATTGTGTCTTGGTTTGTATTGTTGTAAATCGATGTATTACTATGCGAATATAACTCGATGAACACTCATCATATTGTGTCATGCTTAATCGGCAATTTGATACGAAACATTTTAAGATTATAAATGGAAACGTATTCACCCCCCCCCCCGCTCGATTTCCACAAATTGCACAAAAATGTTTCTAGACTTCTACATACCCTTCCTACACTTAAGTATGACATTGTCTCCAATGTTTTAATAAGGAACCAAGAATAGGTAAAGAAAAGTTAGAAGATTAAAAGAACTCGTATACTCTTAGTTTGCTCGATATGAACGAAAGAAACGGTGATAAATGTTAAATACTCATCCAAGATATCATCAAAAAGACCATAATATATACATCCCAATGTAATCAAAGACAAAAAAAACTATACCCAAACTAAAAATCAGCTGACAGGAGATAACATCATAAAACTTAAAAAAACTAAGGTGAAGCAAATAAATGATAAAATACTTGTAAAATGGTATATAAATAACATGCATGCAAATTTAAACTTAAAAATCTGGAAATTATGCAAAAAAAGATTTTTCAAAATTTCTTGAAATTTGAAAAATTGATGCAGATAGGTTGATACCAAAAGGCTAATGTCGTCACCTCTGTGTAAGATTTTCTGCACATTGTTTCTTGAAAATTTATGAAAAATCTTGCCTCTTTGACGTCTCAATCTCTTGTAGAAACTCATAAAAACAGTCAACAAGTATTTACAAACAAATATAAACAAAATCAAACAAAACATGCATTGAAATTAACCACAAATCATCATATAATCACATAATGGTTGTCAATAACCAAACATACATTTTCTTACACTTGTTTGATGCAAATTACCTTTTAATTACCATTAAGACAATGTTGAAAACAAATTAAAGCATAATTACATAACAAACAATCATGCAACAATCCATAATCAAAGATAAACAAGCAAACAAACTAGAAATAAAACAAAAGCATTATAAAATAACAGGTAAACATGTATTCGCCTCTCTAGGAAGCGCTTTTCTTTATTAACGAGTCTTGTAGCTAGACTCAAAGTCCAACCTATGTTAGCTTACAAGCTCAAGTGACCATCTGTGAGCATTTGAATCAAAAATTTACATTTCTTGTACCCGAGACCTATATGAATTTCGTCTCTTCTCATAAACATATTTGAATCCGTTTTTCTTACCCTCTTCATTTATTACAAAAATTGATCGAAGTCTTTCTCGCTTAAATTAGACGAAAAGCCGAAAATGCTTTAACATTTCAAAAGCAATTTTATACTTAAACCATCAAGCTCATTCCGAAATTAAAGCCATTCTTCTAAGTTTATAGAACTAGGATTTTTCCACAAATGACTTACCAAACACAACTTGAGATAGAATTTAATCGATAATGGTTCTTTTGTCTTCCAAAATCATAAAAATCAACAATATAGGTATAAAGTTTCCTACGAAAACATGCATACCCATAGCTCTTCCTATAAAATTAATAATTCTTTGGGGTGGTTGGGATCATCTTTTCTAGAATCACTCCTTATGCCTAATAGAATTATAAAAAGAAACACTACATAACATTCATTGGTGATTCCAATTACCTGCATACTTATAACTAATCATGCAAGGAATTTTTATACTCCACAGGTCACCTCTTTTAATTTTATACTCAATTTCAATGAAGAAAACAAGAACTATCTAATATTAATCTATATAAAGCTAATTCTTATTTTTTAGGAGATTGTACTTCATTGGGGATTTGAAAAGGAACTTCTGCTAAATTCTTCCTTTTCTTCTTCTTCTATGATCTCTCCCTCTTTAATCGTGACAGTGTTAATGAAATACATATGATTTAAGGATGATGGATCTCAAATTTCTCATTCATAGGATGATGATGATGATGATGATGGACTTTGAGATGAAAGGAATTTAGACGAATCTTTGAGAACTTGACGTAAGGCGTTTCGCTAGTTGTAGGACCAAAAGAAATGACACGAATGTGAGCTTTAAGATCTTGATAGTGTCACCGTGCTTGCACACGTCATTCAATCATTTATGACCTTCATGAGAGCATCAAGTTTTTTTGTCATCTCTCTTTGGTGTTGTTTGAAATAGGCTTTTGACTTGGAGAGAAGACATAAAATTCGACACTAATCCTTTGAGATTTTATTGGCTAATAAAAGCTTGAGGAGGATTATTGAATGTACAATTCGAGCATGAACTGTTCATTGGGAAACAATTAGATGGATTGGAATTTTTTTGGGAATTTTTTTGGTTTTGCTTCCACCTAAGGTTTGGGTGAATTTCCAAGATGGATTGTATAAATCACCAAGATTATTTGGATCGAGTTTGAATGTGAACCACTTACCACCCGCTTTGTAAGTACATGAAGATACATAATCAACAAAATCTTGCTCGAGATTTTCCATGAAACCACATGTGTCATAGGGACCACTACATACCACATATGAAGAAGTGATTTTCTTCACTTGAACGAAAGATTTAGGAGCATTACAAGACCTCATTAGTTGATATCCAAGCTCAATGAGTCGACGGTCAAAAACACTAGAAACGTTAGAGATTGGTTTGGTCATATTACGAACGAGTTCACGTGAACATTCCAACTTTATTTGTAATAAAGGGATAAGTCATCTATAATGGCCCAGAATTCCTTGACGTTCTTATCACAAAGCTTACCACCGACCACATGGTCGCTAGCTCACTTAGCCAAATAATTGACATGATCATAAAATATTTGAATCTGGAGCCAAAGATCGATGCTGTGATGAGGGAATTTTTAGAGTAAGTCTTGAAACTACGCATCATATAGAGATTCATCATGATGTTTTTGGAACATCAAGATGTCATTGCGAAGGTTTTTAGTTCTCCCCCGGGGAAAAATTAAGCAAGGAAACAAGTTGTAAGATCATCCTAAGTTGAGACGGATCCCGCGGGAAAACACTCAAGCCAATTGTTAACTTGATCATGAAGGGAGAATTGGAATAAATGAAAAAGTACAGTCTCTATAGAGGCACCATTAAGGTTAATTGACTTTTTAACCAATTCGTACTTATCTTAACTTTTTGATGTTGTACTTTATCTCGGTCTTTTGATTTCTTAAAAATTTCCCTGCCTGTATATCTTAGAGATATTTCATGTTACACTCTTGATATGTTTAGAGAGTTTGTAAGATTATCAGAGCATTGCCAATCCCTGATGATCCTTTTCTTCAACTTATGGTTCACGTACTCACTATGCTAGCACCGCATCAGGTAGTGGGTGTATCTTTAAGTACTCTTTAATATTAGAATTATGATTTTGGGTTTTGTAGAACCGTAAAAGGGGGGTGAATATGGTTTTCTTGACTTTTTTAATGTTTATAAAACTTTAAGTCTCAAAGAGTCCGAGTGGTGTACTAACTAAACTACCAATAATATTTATATATATATATTATTTTTATTTTATATATATTTATATATTTATATTGTAAAAACCTAATTGTAGGCTTCTTAGGATCGTTTTGCACATCTAGGATTTCATAACTTTGATCAGCAGCGGGAAGAACAAATTATGAACAACAATGTTTTGAACAAGGTTTTTATCATAAACTTTTTATTTTTCGACTTTTAATCAGTCGACTATGATCTTTTTCATAAACTAATAAGTAACTAATTAATCTCTTTGGAGACGATCTAACTATGTGGGGATACAATAACTTTTACCTTAGAACTCCTTTCTATAGTATAGGAGTCAAGGTTTACATGGAAAACTAATAATAATAATAATGATAAAACAATCATTATCCAATCATTATCTAGACAATCTTCATCAATTCTTATCTTTTGTTAGTATTCTTTGACTACAACTTTGCGTCCTTTTATGTTTCCTCTTGTTTCATTCGTGTTTTGTTCTTATCAACCTCAAAATATATTTCACCTTACAATTTCCCTAGTTGATAATGACAAACCCAATAGCACAAACTTCCCTTGAATTTGATATACGATGAAACTTACCCTTTATTCATGATATACCAACAAGGAATCATCAAGCTGCAATCATCTAATCTTCTTCCTCTTTTTGTCTTCATCATTATAGGGTCTTCTGTAGATAAGCAACTTGTGAACACTTTCCCTCAAGTGGTACATGTAGATGGTTAAACATGTTACCAATAAGCTTCCCCTGAATGTATGTTAACCATCTCTTGAATCTCGAACTTAGTAGGCTCCAAGTGGTAATTATTGATGAAGAAAAATAAGTATAACCCATATGTTGAAGAAGTAGAATTTCTCAAACTTGTGTCTTATGTCTTGCACTATTCAATTGATCTGTCAACTATACCAGACCAAAATATAAGTAGATCGCAATCTCTTGACAAAATCCTCATTTATCCTATAAAATGAGACACTAAGCACAACAACGTAACTCCTTAAAGTGATAGCAAATGTACGTAGTAAGCATCATAAGGTAGATCGTACACCTTTACTATATTCATCAAGTCTTCGTCACTAACAATTAAGCACAAATAAGTTATCTTTAAAAGTCATAGCCTGCAAAACTATACTTTAAGATATGATAAGACACGCACCTGTGAAACCCAACTACAACATCAAATAGGCAATAACCAATTTTCTTCAAAATAATCCCAAAAATGAGCCACTATTTCATCATTGTTCGAGATCCAAACACGTCCGTGTTGTCCCATATCGAACAAAGCTAGCAGAATTAACCATAAGCCTAACAGACTTAACTGGGTAATGCTAGCAGAATTAACATTCAAACCAAATAGCAACACTTTTTCTGTCCCAAAGCTGTCACTATCATGTCACTAACTTGTCACAAATCTATTGCAAAACTGTCATAAAGGCCCATGCTCCTTCCTTCCATAACCTTTAGTGACACAAAATCTGTTACCGTACTGTCGCTTAACACTAGCAGAATTAACCATGAAGGAGCAGTATTAACCACGAAGCGATCAATATTAAAAACTTATGACCAGTATTAACCTTGGGCGAGCAGAATTAACTCAACAACTACCAGTATTAACTTAAACATGGCAGTATTAACCACACATACAAGCAGTATTAATCAAATCCCAAGTCTGCTCTCATCAAAATCACATCCAAATATATATGGAAACAAAATAATCCCTATCAATAAGGATCCATATATACCAACAAGTTAGGACTTTAAAAACCATACCAAATCTGCCTCTTAACCTCCACGAATTTATTAAGGGAATAAATCACAATTCTCATTTTAGCAAATCCCAAAAATTCGCACACCAAATCCACATACTCCATAAACCCTACAAGTTAGGGTTTTATATTCCATTCCCTTAATTCATTCCTTAAGTCACGTGGTCCATAACTGTTTCCATAAAAACACCAATATCCATCCTTATCTGATGTAAAAACACCATGAATGAACCTGCTCCTGTCATCTTCAAACATCATACACCAGTATCTATATTCAATCCAGGCCTCTTGTTTCTTTCTTTGTCGTTTAATCATCAACCATCACGACCACAACTAAATAATCCATGAAAGCATAATGAATTCATTCAGCAACACATGATGAAAAACAAACGTTTCTACTTACTGAATTAGGGTTTGTGAAAACCCTAGTGTCACCGAATTCGCCTCTTCACCGAAAACTAATACGAACATCTTTTCTTCATAAAAACGACACACAAACCTTGTATAAACCCTAGATATCAAGAGCAACCCGCTCTGATACCAACTGTAAAAACCTAATTGTAGGCTTCATAGATCGTTTTGCCCATCTAGGATATCATAACATTGATCACGCAGCGGAATAACAATTAAGAACAACAATGTTATGAACAAGGTTTTTATTCATAAACTATATACTATTCGACTTTAATCAGTCGACTATGAACTATTACATAAACTAATAAGCTAACTATTAGACTCTCATTGGAGAGATCTAACTATGATGGATACCAAAAACTATTTACCTTAGACCTCCTTTTATAGTATAAGGAGTCAAGGTTTACATGGAAACTAATAATGATAAAATCAATCAGTTATTCAATCATTATCTTTGACCAAATCTTTTGTAGTATTCTTTGACTACAAAATCAATCAGTTATTCAATCAGTTATTCTTATCTTTTGTAGTATTCTTTGACTACAACTTTGGTCCTTCATGTTTCCATCTTGTTTCATTCGTGTTTTGTCTTATTAACTCAAAATATAATTCCCAAAACTTAACTATAACTACTTTTTTTTGCCATCAATATCCTCCGTGCCACTACATTCCTTGAATTGTGAAGGTGCCACTACTTTTTCCTGAATAATATGTAAAATACATAACTATTATA
>BQNB010119792.1:523-20752 GCA_026074375.1 Tanacetum coccineum
TATATATATATATATATATATATATATATATATATTATCGTGTGATTTTTCTAACTACCTTTGTCCTCAAAGGTAGTTTAGGAATTTCATCACTATTATATTATATTATACGCGTGTATTATAAATACTATATCACAAATATAATTGTTGTCCCATCATTTATAATTTTCTTGAAACAATAACTGTTGTAACTCACAGATTAGTATTTTTTAACTGTTAGAAGTATATTGTAAATATTTTATTAAATGTCCGAGTAGTATAGTGTAAATATATTATAACCTGTAGACTGTGGTTGATTGAGATCCGTGGTCTTTGCACCTAGGAAGCGGATCCCCTTGGATGGCTTATTTTCCGCAACTCGCACACCTCTGATAGTACCATTTTTGTGTTTATCTTGTAAATGGTTGCCTCATATGTAAACCTCACACGCTGTATTGTGTAAATGTCTTTCATTAGAGATTATAGATAAAGGTAAACAATTGATCAAAAAAGAAACAGATAATACCTCATAGTTTTGCGGATCAATTTCAAACAAAGCAGCTAAAGGAAATCGGTTCTTGTTTTTTCTTGTTCCAGGTCTTCGTAGTGTTGGTTGTTGATATTGAGGATTGGTTTTGTGTCTGCCGCTTTTTGGTATCTGTATTGTATATTTAAGCATGTAAATATACGCGTAGTCCGTTTAGATGTATTAATAGATAATTGCAGTACTCACAGCTGCTTAATTTGGTAAGTTTCAAGTATGTTTGGACTTAGATAGTAATGAGTAGCTGATGTTCTAGATAGTTGGAAACCTACATATATTAAATACTTTGTTAATTTACTATCATTAATAGGTATCGTGGATAGGGTTTTGATTAAGAGGATTTACCATTATATCATCTAACTCAGCAGGAACTGACTGCTATGACAACCAGATTTTCCAATGCCTCGTATTCTTGTACATTGAAGTTCACTGCCATTTCGTGCCAAAGTACGAGACTAATGGTGTTACCGCTGTAAAAAATATAACACTAATTAGGTACATATATGTAACCTGTTATGTAAGTTATCTTCGTATTTATTATACCGAAAGATGTTCGATGTTCATGATTTTTTTTCAAAGGATAGTATACCTTAGGTTTTGATGTCAATTACTCTTCAACGAATTCGGTTTGTTGTAACATCTCCCGACATATGAATCCCGCTTACTGCTTGTATGCGACCAACGTAATTTGTTTTCGTAATAGCAGATCAGTAAACTGGTAAATAAAAAAAATACGAGTTGTTATTATGTTTCTACCTGTGAGTGTCGTGTTTCTTACATCGGCACTTGCGGCAAGTTCATTGTAAGTAGCAAAGTTGAAGTAGTGCTCTGGGAAGTCATTATTTGATATTTCTTGTACGTCTATGAATTTTTACAAATATGAGAGCTGTGGGGTTTTTCCAAAGTCCATTCCCATAGACCTGTTTGTTCACAACTGAAACCAGAAATTCTATACGCCCTATGGAGTTGGAGTAGTTGGTCAAAGTACCCGATGTCTTTAACATCCATATTCGCATGAATAGGAGTACCCTATTATACGTATATGTGATAACTAGACTATTTAAGTATTACATATAAGAAAAGTTCATAATAGTATTAATGTTTACATACCTGTTTGTCCATTGAGATACAACAAAATATTATTGGTTGTTGAGTATGAATGTGTTAAGAAGTCCACTTGCGATAGACTATTGCTTCAATTGTCTTGTTACAGTGGATTGGCCTCAAGTCTGCAATATTCATGATTTCAGGTTCTGCGGATTCTGCAACGATCATCCTGCCCTTGTTTTCGGGTGCTTTGTCAGGATTACTTGTGGTCGCCATGATCCTGAAAAAAAAGTATTTAGTAATTTTTGAATCATATGGAAACTTAGCCTTTTAATAGTGTTTGAATATAACTACAGTTTCGTACCAAAATTGTAAAATTGATGTTAATATCAAATTATGAACTAAAACAGTCAACTACAACAACCATAAAAGTAAACAAATAGGTACCATACATAAGAATGTCAAATAAACAAACACGTATACTGTATTTAAGAACCTATACGCTTTCAAACATCAGTGAATACATGTAACAGGATAATATCAGTAATGAAACATAGACGATGCTTACTCTTATGTCTATAATTAGGACGTAAAATTAACCTGTTCCATCCCAAGTTCTGAAATAAAGTCTAGGTAAACTATATATTTTGTTGTTGTTGGGGATTGGTCAGGATGTGGGCTGATAAGAACTTTAAGTCCACTTGGGGTAGTTGCTCTTGAAAGCGCGACATATAATTGACTGTGACTAAAAACAGGTCTAGCGAGATAGACACCTATTTTTGTGAGTGATTGACCCTGGGACTTATTTATTGTCATTGCGTAGCACACTTTGACCGGGAAATATTTTCTTTTAAGAATAAAAGGTATTTTTGGATCTTTTGTTGTTAACGAAATTCGCGGGAGAAAAACCTTTTAAGATACTCTCGTACCCGTGATTATTTGAGCTTCAATTACCTTCGGTAGGAGCTGCGTAACAATTAAACATGTTCAGTTACAAAGACCACCAACAATATTAACATTACGTAATAACATTATGGGTGTGCCAACCTTGATTCTAATCTGTGTGGCGGTAAGCCATGAAACAGAAGAGTGTTTAAGCATTCTTTTGGATACAACATCTCCACCTATCCTCCGTCGTGACCATGTGGTATGGCATCATCATAACTTATATATGCACGCGTTGTACCCGGTAGCAAAGAAAGAATTTATGATAACATCTAATACATCATTTTTAGAACAAACAATTGCCTTCTATTGTAATTTTGCAGCAGACGGATTGTGCTGTGTGTCATCGTCATAGATGAAGTTTATTAACCTTGATATCCAGTAATTGTCGTTAGGAATACAGTACTCCTCAGGTATGTCAATCCATGAGGTATTTTCCTGGATCAGATTCGTCTGGCGTTCCGTTGTGTCCATTTCCAACATCTAATAACCATTGTGCGAACGCTATCACTTTTTCTCTATCCACTGCTTGCAACTCTTGGTGAGATACTGTATATTGAAGTGACACCACATGTACGACTTAGCAAACAATGATTGTATTATCTCCTCGCTTGTCGCACTTTTCTTGACTGGCAAAGTTTGTCTAAAATCTCCTCCAAGCATAACAGTCTTACCTCCAAATAAACGATTCGGCTCATCAAGAAGATCTCGTAGTGTTATGTCTAAAGTTTCAAAACAACGACGATCGTTCATAGGGGATTCGTCCCATATGATTGAACATGTTTATTTGATTAGCTTCGCTAACTGCGTGTTTTTTTAATTAAGCAAACAGTCGTGTCAGTTGGATCAAGGGGTATTTTGAAACGGGAATGAGCAGTGCGGCCCGCTGGAAGTAAAAGAGAGGCGTTACCTGATGAAGCAACTGCTAAGACGGTATTTCCTTTAGAACGGAGGGAATATATGATTGTCTTCCATAGGAACGTCTTACCTGTACGACCATGACCATACACGAAGACCAACTATTGCTTGTTGTTAAAACATGCATCAAGAATGAAATTAAATATGTAATGTTGTTTGTCATTTAAATTTGGTAGCAAACGATCTCTTTTGTTTGCAAGAATTCGTCGGTCGTAGCTCTTTACTTCCATCAACAGTGGTTCAAACAACCTTCCAACTCATACAGCACATAGTCTTCCAGATCGGAATCGCCTACATGTAGGTTTGGAATGTTAAGTGAGATAGAAAAAGTATACGATATGTCTTTTGACATACTTTTCCACGTACATTTTGAAAGTCTTACCGGATCTGAAACTTGGAAAAAAGTAAGGATATGTGTAAGTAATGTTTGCAATTCTGCTGGTGTTGCAGTCATAGCAGCTTCTTGTAACGTTATCTCCCAATAAACCTAAAGCTTCATACGCAGCTCAGCATGTGTGATACACAATGTCATTAACAGTATGTATCTCGGGGAAGCTTCTGCAACCTGTTTGATGACAAAGTAACATTCTCATGTAGAAAAGGTCCCCCATGGCTGGATGAACATACGTTAACATACCAATTGAAGACTTATTCATCTTGCGATGATGACATCAATATTTTCCATCCACATACCAAACGAACTCAGATGGAAAATTTAGATAAGTAAGATGCCTTCCGCCAGTATTGTGTTCATTGTAATTTAACCATTCCGTAAGAGTAGTCTTTTTTTAATGGGCGTTGACAACTATCGAGTCAAGATGGTCTCTTTCCTTAAAAATGACATGATGCATGTTTTGTAAGTGTACGGATAGTATTTGAACAGCAGGCTCCCTATAATGAATTTTAAATTCAAAAATCCTTCAATATGCTTCATGAGGACTTATATATCTTGCATCCAAATAGTTCTTTATCTCGTCGACTACTATTTGTGGTCGACTAGTAGAGGCTCTCACGCTTGTACCCGCTGCATCCGTACTATTTTTGGATATACGTAGGACTACACGTGATGACATCAAATAACGTTACATTTATATCATTATTTATCCCTAATAAGTTATCCACTTTTATATAATTATTGCAAGAATCGTTACTTAATTTGCTTAAAGTTGTAAATTGCAGTAATTACAGAGTGATTTATGAAGACATGCTAAAAGGCGCACTTTTTGGAGTTTAAACGATAATATTTGAAGATTGTTTATTTCTACTCAATACGCTGTATCCACAAAAGAAGATACGGCGTATCAGCGCCTGGACTTCACAAGAAAACGCGCATTCTCACTTCTCAATACGGCGTATCCAATATCTTTCATATGTCGTATCCAGCTGGATAGACATTCAGAGATTTAGTGAATAAATATAATTTGGCAAGTTGTATCTAATTTATTATAAACTTAGCGCGTACTCCAAGAAAAACACCCCTATACGCCGTATTGATTTCATTCAATACGGCGTATCCAGTCTTTTTCAGACACTATAAATAGAAGGCTCAAAAACGAGTTTTCAGTGTGCAAAATCATATTCTCTATACCATACACATAAAAGACAATTTTCTAAAGAAAATAAGAGCAACCAAAGGTCAAGCATCGATCATGATTCCATAGAAGACACCGTGTAATTCCTATACTCGTGTAATCATTTAATTTTTAGTATCGTTCGGTAAAACGTTTAGTTTACCTTGGTTATTTGATCACATTTGTATAATTACAATGTTTATGGGCTAATACCCTCGGGCTAATACCCTCGGGTATTAGCCATCTTAATGAAGATTTAATGTTTTGTTTGTTTTAAACCCGATTTCTTAATTTATCGTTGAAAGTTTAATTATGTTTATCACATGATACTTGTCTATGTGTTTGAATATGCGAAATATCATTCAACTGGGTCTCTAACAAGTGAACTAGATACTGGGATAGCTCTCCATATCGTGTTTTATATTACTGGACCAATAGGATCACAAATAAAGTTCTATCTTTGTCTTTAAATTATGAGCTTAGTTAGACCGGCAGGTGACTCGAAATGTTTCAACAAGTATGTTCTTAATTAATTGGTAAAGACTCAAACAGTGAACTACCAGTATATAAAATACCATCAAACAGTAAGTGGGTAAAGTCCCAATGGGCTAGGGTTTAACAAGATCACCATTGCTTTAATCCCTAGATAGATTATAATTAAACTAAAATGATGGTTTATGCAGATACGTTAATTGTGACAGGATTCAACGTGTATAGGTCTTAGGATGATGTCCCGCCTAAGTCTTAAGAATGATATGCCGCTTCGAGATAAGAAATCATTGCACTAAACAAACAAACCAGCATTTAATCGGATTTAATATGGCTAATACAATTTTCTATCATTTGGCTTGTACCGCTCTTTTATCTTCTGATTGTTTTCTTGCATGTTTATTGTGTTTAGAATTGATTATTGTCACCATAAAACTTGTGCCAGTCTCTTAGGCTAAAAACCCCCATTATCATTAGAACTAGGTTTAGCATAGGTTTAACAAGTAATTAGAATTAACTTAATTAGATTAATTAAAATACTGATAAAATATAAGGTTAACAACATTGCTCTTAGTGTTCGACACCCTACTTACCACGAAACTCCACCCGATCGGGTACACTGCCCGTTAAAGTGTTGTTTTAGGATAAGTCGGCTAAATATAAATTTAAAACTTGGTAATCAATAAATTGACCCTACACGACAGCACATCAACATGATCCGCGCCCTTTGAAATATACTTAAACAAATATTTTATAAGCATTGTCCAGCCATAATATTCCACATTGATGTGCGCGTAAAATGCCGATAATAAGGGACGATGTATCCGTTGTCTAAGTCAACATTTTGTCTCGATGTTGTCACTCGTGTATCTCTCCTTTTATAGTGTATAAAATCGCTTTTGTCAATGTTCATCTGATTGCAGTATTCCTTTGGAAAGTTCTTCTTACATCGAGTGTTGTTCTGTGTACACGGAGCAGATGGATACGCCAATCCACATGGCCCATGCATCATCAATTTTGAAACAATCCTATAACATTTTGGATTAATGTCTTCCGGAGGGAGTTATGCCGATATGTAAATATCTATGTCTTCCTCTTTAAGGATACGGTCTGATTCATCGATCCAGAGTAACGTGTGGCAATGAGGAAGGCCTCTCTTCTGAAATTCATCGGTGTAAAGAACTATAACAAAAAAGAAAAAAATAGGTTAATAAGCATAAAGATGTAGCAAAAGGTTAGTGTATATCAGAGGTCTTGGAACTATACAATTTAGATTGAAAGTTTAAAAAGAATACCTGCCATAATCTTTCCAAATGGTTGTGCATCACGCAAAAAGCCTATTAACTGATGATTTTTCATTTTGAAAACTTTATCTACTATATCTGCCCTGTTTGTTGTAGTGAGTAGCAAAAACTGTAGCATATATTCAGTAGTTTTAGGCCACTTAACGTTACATGTACACGTTAAGAAAAATGACGGATTACCGTGTACATGACAGATGGCCAAAGCGTCAAGGTAATGACTATACATGTAGCGTGATCGTTCCCAAGTGAGTTGGCATGAAAAGAAGCATTAAAAGTGAGTTGGCTCGTTTCTTTGCCTTGCGGTTCATCCTCCAGCTGGGCGGCTGTCTCTTTAGTCAGGTGGCTGGGCACACGCACCAAAATATTATATCCTTGATTTTGCGTTTAAGCTTCCCGTTTGAGTTGTGCTTGGTTGTGGGTCATTATACTTCAATATAACTTCATTTTAACTCTATCTTGGGACTTGGAAGCTTGTATGGTTGACTCTTTGGCTCTTGAAAAGCTTCCTAAACTTGATCTTTATGAGGGATTCTTCGTAACTTCTTTTTTTGTTCTTTTTCCTTGATTTCCTGTACTTGCCTACAAATAGACTTGGAAACACACTTTGGTGCAATTAAGCAACAAAAACATATATAAATAGCCAAATAACATGTACAAAAACCATGATAACGCTCCTAAAAACATACTCAATTTGAGCGTTATTACATGATTATAACATGAGAATGGTAGATAACATACTATTTACAAAAAAGAAAAGTTCAAATCTCATCATTGTTTAAATATACGTCGACGACATTATATTCGGTTCAACTTGTCAAGACATGTGTGATGAATTTGCCAACATCATGCATGACGAGTTTGAGATGAGCATGATGGGTAAACTTAACTTCTTCCTTGGATTACAAATAAAACAAATGAAAGATGGAATCTGCTTTAATCAATCTAAATATATTAAAGAAATGCTTAAGATATTTGGCTTAGAAGAATCTAAACCAATTAAAACACCCATGCCTTCGGATACGAAACTCACGAAAGACGAAGAGCGTGAGTTCGTATATAGTACGAAGTACCGAGGCATGATAGGTAGTTTACTCTATCTAACGGCAAGTATGCCCGATATCATGTTTAGTGTCTGTCTTTGTGCACGCTTCTAAGAGGATCCTAAAACCTCTCATCCGAAGCGGTTAAGCATATCTTCTGATACATTAAAGGCACTATGCACTTAGGATTATGGTATCCTAAGGGGACTGGCATAGAAACCGTAGTATATGCCGACTTTGATCACGCGGGAGATTATGTGGACCGAAAAAGCACTAGCGGTATTTGTACGTTCGTAGGATGTTGTCTAACATCATGGTTCTCGAAGAAACAAACCGCTCTTGCTATATACACGACCGAAGCCGAATATGTAAGCGCCGAAAAGGCATGCGAACAAGCATTATGGATGAAACAAGCTCTTATCGACTACGACATTCGACTCGATGAATTTTCGATCATGTGAGACAACAAAGGCGCGATTGACCTTAGCAAAAACCGAGTGCAACACTCGCGGACTAAACACATCAAAATTCATCGCCATTTCCTTCGAGACAACGTCTAAAAAGGGCATATCTCCATCGAAATTCGTCGACATTCTCCCTAACCCTCTTAAACATGAATCGTTTAATTATCTTCGTCTTGGTTTAGGAATGATGGAACACATTCCATAAATCGTTATCTTCTTTTAGTCTCATTCTAGTCTTTATTCCATTCCGTGTCGTGATAACTTAATTACTTCATCCGAAGTATTTTAAGCATTTTTAATTAGCGTAATGCAAATTAAAACGTCACTCCTTTCGAAATCTTAGTCCAAAGTTTTGTTTAAAACCCTCTACTAGAGGAGGCCCCTTGATTAAATCCGGCTACCCCCATATTGATATGGGACCGCCACCAGTCGAGCATGATATGTCTGGACTTACTTTTTGTTAAACACAAAAACAAACACCTCCTTCTCTTCCAGACTTGCGACCCACGAACACCATAACCACCAAGATTCAAAATCAACCATAAAAACTCAAATTGAAGGTGAAATCAACATCAATAATCATTCCTAACGTTATAAACATCATCAATTGTAAGTTATTTCATCAATTCTCTTTTTAATTTGAGTCTAGGATTCAATTGAACACAAAACCAAAAATTAGGGTTTTTCACTTTTCTTGTGTTTATGTGCAATTAGGACTATAATAACACAATGTATAACTAATATGCTTCCCGTAGACTTAGGATTTACATAATTGAGTGTTCTTGAAAAGATTTTTTAACATGAACAAAACCCTAATTTATTATCAAAATTTCCCACGTTAGGAATATCATAAAAATGTTTTAATGCATTGTTAATACATTCTAAAAACCTTTTTGCATTCATGCATAATGATCTCATGAACATCAATCGAGATATATAACCAATATATATTTTCGACATGCTTGGTTGAGCAAAATCAAATAAAGGAGCGTTTGGGTTAACTCTTAGGTTTTTAATTTAGAGTCGAGTTAGACGCAACTCCATATTTGTTGCATATAGGCACACAATAGACACAAAATTTTCTTTCGATTTCACAACGGTAAAACTATACATATTAATTTTTCTTTGTATGGGTGACAATGCCTTGTGTAACGGCATCTGACCACAAAAATACACGTAGCTATATTCCTAAAATTTCCATTGAATATACCCCACCTTTGAAACACAATTTCGAATTTCTTGAAAACCGTTATAGTAATGAGGGTCGGGTTGTCTACCAAGATTTTGATGACATTATCTATCTCCAAACAATGTTTGGAATAATCGGTTTTGATTATCTTTTCAAAATTAGTGAGCAAATCGTTCCTCGTTTTATTCTCGAATTCTATAGTCAATTTCATCATGAGTATAATTCTAAAGGTTGTATGTTAGTTAAATTTGTCATCCAAAACAGGCTTTTCTCTCTCTCTCTCTCTTTCTCCCTTTGAGAAGTTCGGTCAAATTCTTGGCATTCCTATCGAAGGTCAATGCTTTTTCACTGACAAGTGGTCACTTGACTACTTGGAGTCTAGTGTTCCCTCAAATGGTCCTTATCAAACTAACCCTCTTACTCCCAATGACATCAAACTCTATGTTCAAGTCGAAAGGGAGGAACCCCTCACTTTTATCCGTCAAGACCAAATAATTGATGTCGAAGAAAAACAAATTCTAACTCATGAAATCACACCAATTATGAAAATTTGGGTCGATATCATTCATGAAAATGCTTTTGTCTTGGTGGTAACTAGGATCACGTCCCGGCATGTCTTTGTCATATGCTTTATTGTATCGCTAAGTCCAAGCCATACAATCTTGCATTCGTCATTGCAAAACGAATGAAGTGGGTCTCGCGTCAAGCCGGGTTTGTTTTACCTTATGGTAATATATTGACCCGCTTATTCAAACGTATCATGTCAATCTATCCCGAGTTGTTAAATGATCAATACATTTGGTATGATCGTGTCATGAACCCTCTCGCCCCTCAACATGAGTAAAAGAAGCAAAAGGATTACGACACAAAAAAAGGAATTCACTCAACCTCAACTTATTCTTCCTCCGCCTTTGATCATCAATCATCATCTCATCATGATGATGAAGATGATAATGAAAAAGATGAAGCAACCTCTCGTGCTAGCACTCCTTCCCCCACTCGTTTTGTCGATTCTTTGTCAAACAATGTTTCACAAGTTTTCTCAAACCCACCAAATATTGATCCAAGCATGGAAACCTTTACACTTGCAAAACCGAAATTCTAAACCGCCAAGTCCAACTACGAGATGAGCACCAGAGCGGGTTGAGGTCAATCGGGAAGGGCATCAAGAACTTGTGGAAGGGAAATAAGAAATAAGCCATTTAGACAAAGGCTAAAAACAATTTAATTATTAGTATTTATCTAAACTTGTTGGAAGTATGTTGATACTTGCTATGATTTGATACTTAGACTTAACGTTACTTAGTAGGCTACTTGGTACTTAGCTCTGGCAACATCGTTTGCCTTGGATGATCGTTTAATTTTATCATCCCGAATATATTTGCATGAAACTTGATACATTAGGCTCTCTATTATTCAATGTATATGTTATTATGCATGCTTAATTATTCATGCCACTTAACGTTACATGTAAACGTTATGAAAAATAACGGATTACCGTGTACACGACAGATAGCCAAAGCATCAAGGTAATGACTATACATGTAGTGTGGGCCGCCTGTAAAAGATTGTGGTAATATGAGTCTACTACCACAGTCAGAACCATCGTTATCCCCCTGGTTGATAGCATCATAGATACCCGAAAGATACTCGTTCCTGATGTCGTTTTGATGCTCGCGAACATAATCTATGCGATTATGTTCAATTGCACAAAAAGCAGTAACAACGTACTGTTGAAAGAGTCTTACGGTCCTTGATAAGTAATTGTAATGATTGGCACGATCGTGAAGATAATACTAATAATAGGCCTTCATGTTTACACGCTTCTGCTATGAAGAAGAGCCAGTAGCACATACCATTTTTAGTTCTTTTGAATAACCATCTTGACCATAAATGAAAAGAAGAGGAAACTGCAACGACATGTACGATGGATGTAGTTTATTGACACATTGCGGATAGCCTGCCCGTTCTTCGAGTATAATGTCGTAGTCCATATCGGATTCTGGACCTGTCTCGTACACTATGGCGCCTAACATATCACCCGTAGGAAGTTTATATTCTCGAGCACCGATAACATTGTACAACCAAACTTTAAAATTAGGAATGTGTGCATCTTTAAATTTCTCACGGGTCGTCCTGAATTACTGAACTAATGCATTATGAGCATCCAATAATTCTATTAACCCTTCAACTATATCTCTACGAAGTTCACTGTTGTCTGCACCAAAGTGCCTCATACGATTGTCAACTTCGTTATCGGTATCGTAAATGTATAATTGCAAAAATCATGGCGGTTCCCCTTCCGCTGGACATAGTGACCCTATCCAATGATACAGTTGGCTAGAAATCTTGAATACATATGGTCTACGACCATTGTTGATTGAATCATCTATCTATGCACCTAGCGACATCATACTAAACATTTGGTTATATGCTCTAATATTCTTAAAAAGTGACGATCTTCAAGCAATAACTTTATATATTCAGGGTAGATTTGGTATGTGCGCAAAGCAACCCTACCTCTTTTGCAACAACGATTATAACGGGGATGTGCACCTCTTGCATTGTTCCGTAAGCGCTATTCGTACCAAAAAGGGCTCCACAGTGCTAAAAATTATGGGTACAACCTCCAATGTGCTTATATTCCAGTGGTGGCCCAGAGGCACGTGATCGAGTATTCAAACTACTACTGCCAATTGTAAATTCTCGCCTAGTACGTGACCGAACATTGACATTAGGAGCAGCGTGTGCTGAATGTGTTGACACAGGTACGATTGGTTGTCGACTTCCTGATATAAACAGAGGTATATTAGAATATGTATCGCAAAATAGTAATTGGAATCATTAGCAAAAACCAAACAGTTGTATACAACTGTACCTAAACCTAATTTTCGGTTTGAAGAACTACCAACATAAATAGTATATGGGGCATCACCATTGTGTCGTCTGCTGGTAGTAGAAGGTCTATTTATGCCAGCAATAGATGTAGACCGTGACCGTGATTCACTACCTATTGTAGTCAAAAACACATAACCAATTACAAACGAAAGCACGAAAAAAGTAGATAACACTTACTATCAGCCGCTAGCACGCTAGATGCATGTAACCTCAAGACATGACACAGTACTGAATTCAACTGATGCACACATTGTCTCTTGGCTCAGAAAGGTCCCGACTATTAATGCTATCTGGCAAAACACTTGAACCAACACCTGGAACTTGTCTCTTTGGAGGAACACTGAAACCAATAGTATCATGGTTACCGGTCAGGTCCCAAGCAACTACATTACCAAAAAAAACGTTGTGACCAACATCAAGCACACCCGTCACTTGTCTCTTTGGATAAATACTTAAACTAACAACATCATGATTACCGCTAAGGTCTCGAACAACTACATTACTCTAAGAAACGTTGGGACCAACATTAGGCACCCCAGGCAACTGTGAACCATGTTAGCAACATGGTACCGAATTTAATTCACGTATACATTGTATTTTCATACAATGACTTAAACCAGCATCATAATCATTCTCACAAATTTCCCGACCAAGTATGCTAGGTCGATCACTACAGCCACTATTACCCACGTCGATAGACTTACAAACCAACTTCCTCTTAGTCCTCATTAGAACAAACGTATCCTTATAGTGATGCCGTATACAATTACAACAACTACCCACTTTTCCTAATTATATTTCATAATTCTAAACGTACCCAGTTTTCCTAATCCTATTTCATAAGTCTAAAGCGCATAAGCAACATTAACAAAGACATTTATATATGGCAACAACCAAAATAGCAATACCAATATCGAAGAACACTATAAAACGTAGCAAACAATCATATAGAACATACAAAATACATTAGTAACCGATGTAAAACATAAACTATAATTAACATGCAAACAGACATCATACAATGATCTGACATCGACGTAAGAAATAGAGAAAAAAGAAACACAAATCCACATACCGTGACTATGGTCACCTGGAAGATGAGAGAGTTGGTAAAACAATCGGCCGAAGAACTATCCGGAATTCTCTCCCCCAATGCATAATAAAGCATGAAACGGCCACAACACAATTAAAAAACAAAAAAAAAGAAAAGGAAAACATAATACTTGGTCCACATGAATCAGGCTTAAAGAAGCCCAAAACTAAAATGACACAAAAAAGTGTCGTATAGATGGTCTATTTCCTTAAAAACGACTTGTAAGTGTACGGATAGTATTTGAACAACAGGCTCCCTATAATGAATTTCAAATTCGAAAATCCTCCAACAGGCTTTGTGAGGACTTATATATCTTGCATCCAAATAGTTCTTTATCTCGCCGATTACTATTTGTGGTCAACGGGTAGAGGCTCCCACGCTTGTACCCGCTGCATCCGTACCATTATTGGATATACGTGCGACTACACGATCCGTGCCCTTTGAAATATATTTAAACAAATATTTTATAAGCATTGTCCAGCCACAATATTCCACATTGAAGTGTGCGTAAAATGTCGATAATAGCTTCTTGTTGTAAGGAACAACGTATACGTTGTCTAAGTCGACATTTTGCCTCGATGTTGTCTCTCCTGTATCTCTCCTTTTGTAGTGTACAAAACCTCTTTTGTCAATGCACGTCTGATTGCAGTATTCCTTTGGAAAGTTCTTCTTACATCGAGTGTTGTCTGTGTACACGGAGCAGATGGATACGCCAATCCACACGGCCCATGCATCATCAATTTCGAAACAATCCTATAGCATTCTGTATCAATGTCTTCCGGAGGTAGTTCTGCAGATATGTAAATATCTATGTCTTCCTCTCTACGGATATGGTCTGATTCATCAATCCAGAGTAACGTGTGGCAATGAGGAAGGCCTCTCTTCTGAAATTCAACGGTGTAGAGAACTATAACCAAAAAGAAAAAATAGGTTAATAAGCATAAAGATGTAGCAAAAGGTTAGTGTATATCGGAGGTCTTGAAAGTGTACAATTTAGTACAAGTTTGCATCGTTATCACTTCCAAATAAGTTTCCAAACTAATGGGATGCATCCAAATGAATACAAATGTATCGAAATCAAAATGATGCATATCAAATGCGTGATTATAATTAAGTTTCATTATTCTTATTCTAAGTTTTTTTTCCTTATTCGATATCTACCTTTAAATACTAACAAGTAGTTAAAAGCGAACATCTTTCGTAATTTACACGAATGTTAATGATGAGCAATTATTGAAAACGAAATCTCTAATACTATAATTCATTAACATATTAATTAAGGATTTTTATGATTATTAGCAAACCACTAATTGGTTATGCTTTCTTAAGTGGGAATTAAGCAAAGCGACTTAAGATTCAAGATTCTTGCAAAGCCTAATCACCACTTATTAATCCTAAATGACTCACCAATATGCTTTCTCTTTATAGTTTATGGGACTTGTTTTCTGTACACCAATCACAGGAAAACACACATTAAACATGGGAACTAAAAATATGAAATCTAGGAATAATTGTCACATAGTCTACGCGTCTTAGAAACATTTTAAACTGCTCATTAAATTTGTGGACAATGTGATGGTAAGTTGCTTGATCACAATGCATGAAATATATATTCATTATCATTAAAATATACGAGTAGCTAAGATTTTTATTATGACAACTTCATTGAGGCGTTGATAAACAAGGTTATGAAACACAATCTATATATGAAAGAAGAAAACAAAGAATATGATAATTGAGATTTGCATCAATATTGAATTTTTTTTGCTGAGACATAGATGCACGTATCAATTTAATATCGTCGGATCTCTAACGAATAACCGTAATAATTATTTTTACCAAAATTTTCAATCATGGTTAAATTAGAGAAAATGATGAACATATTTCTAGGGCTATGTATATAAGGTTAAAACGATGTTTCAAACGTTGTGCCTTTAAGAAAACCATTTTAATTAACTACCTTAATATGCCATGCTATGCACAATTATTGAATCTCATCCGATAAAATACGTGGCATGCATGTTGTTGTTAATAGATTCTTGTATCCGTCTATTAAAGAGAAATGATAGACTCACAAAAAATATATAAAATAAAATTCACACATATGCCATAAGAATATGATTATTAAGTATGAAAGAAAAAACATTATACGACATGATTTGTGTGATTCATTTGGCATGTCATTGTGTGAATAAAATTTTGTAAATTTATAATAGATGTATCATTTCTCTATATTAAAACTAGCTTAAGATTCTTAAAATGAATTTAAATATTAAAACTAGCTTAAGATTCTTAAAATGAGTTTAATATTAAAACTAGCTTAAGATTCTTAAAATGAGTTTAATATTGCTCGAATATTTCTGCATAATGGTATATTATCCTAATTCCAAAAGTCGGTATAATGGTAGTCGCGTATATGTGAACAAAATTAATTTGTTGATAATAACCTATGTACCTTAGAGCCCAATAACATTATGACTCATCACGAGATCCACTCATGGATAAAGTTAAAAGAAACCCACAACGACCTAAATGTCCGAAGAAAGAAACCTCCCGGCAAGGAACGTCTACAGGTCGCAAGGGTTTACATGTCACTAGAAGTTTGAGGCAAGCAAGAGTCGTTAGAGACAACTCCCAACGTCACTCTAGCTTTAAATAATCATTTCTATCTTGGGGTTTTTATCATCATAACAAAAACCTGATGACATGCGATCAAATTTATCTCTCACAACTCACTGTCAACATACAATAAGTAACATGAGGTGAGTAACAATATCACTTTTTGTTTTTATATTGTAGACGTATGATCCGGAACGAGCCTAGACAATAACCTCAGGATAAACTTGTTTGGATTTGATAAACTGTTAACCATTAACACTACGAGTAAGCAGCGGATATGGATCATGTTTGGTTCATGTAGTTAACACACAATAAATAAACAAAAAGGAAACATAGGAAACTAACATTTGAAGTCAACAACAATTGAAACTTAGTGGATAAGTTTCCGCCTCTACGAGTGCTCACACAAACACGTCTAACAAGCACGCCCGGATGCTAGTCCAACTTCACGTAACACTAATACAACATTTGTATGCTAAACCTACTGAAAATCAATCACCAAAACTCACTCTTGGAATTGCACCGAAAATCAGAAAGCTTGCCTAGGGAATTCATCGAATTCGGTGCTACAGTACCACCAAAAATCACCTAAATAAGCCCTAGCTTGTTTCTAGCTATTGTCACCCCTTGACAATCTGTAAACCAATGTTCTAAACTTCCTGGATCAGACCTGGGATCAAACCACACTCGGATAACCTTGAAATAGTTAACCGGAAATGACCAGAAAGGTTTAAGGAGAACCGAAAATCACTAAACCTAATTAGGGTTTATGTGTAATCGGTTGTTATGAATAAAAGAGAGAGGAAAATGTTTTTCTGAGTTGCTTAGGTTATTATCTCATGTATTATGAGCAAAGGGATGGGGTATTTATAGCCTTAATCCCTTTACTCATGATAAGAGCAAAAAACCAACTCATGATAAGAGTAAAACTCTATAAGTTGTAATCTTATCATACCTCTTCCTTTCATTCTTATCAAAACCGAACCTAGACACTCTTTGGAACTATTCTAGAACCTCCTGGTCGTTTACCACATTAGGACAACACAAGGTTCTTGTCTAGTTGATATTTGGTCCAAATGGTTTACATTAGAAAGCTTCGTGAAGTAACAAACGCACTCTAAATGTTTTAACGTGTGTGCCCCTAATAGGCTCACACATTTCTAGTTGTAATGTGCTAATCCAACTACCACATTTCAACAGCTCCCACTTGGGAGTTGGAGTAGCAGACATCACATATACTAACGACGGAAACGTCTAGCAACACTCACATTCATTTTTAAAACTAGAAATGTCTGAGATCAAGTTTCAAAAACATTCCTAGTAGCATGGTTATGTATCTCTTGCTATAATCATTCATTTATTTAAATACCGTTAAACCATGGATATGAATCCTAACTCATTCCATATAGTTTAACCATTTAGATTCTCGTTATAGAACTTAATACAAATATACCAAATGTAATCAAGAATCATCTTGCATTACCCTTTAGGTTCGGCTGAATAATTATCTGATTAATTCTGGAGAGGCGCCAATAGTATCATACTGCACATCAAGTGGATGAACAAATTCTTTGTTGAATACAAGTGTTGTGAATGCTGTTTCACATCACTTCCAATAATAGTCTTTATAACTACCATTTTCAGGACAACGTTTGACTTAGAATTAAAAAGTGATATCTATACGTACCAAAACTTGTTTGTATTCTCAAGTCTAAGGATGACTTAACTAACCATTTTCGAAATTTTACTTATGACAACATATCCATAAACTAATTTTCGAAGGTTGGGGTGTCCAATATGCATCCCTTGTGAATAACATATGAGTTTGGCGGGAACCATCCACATATTCAAAGAATATTAACCAACACTCAAATTTACCTTATGTAACAATACTCCCATGCTATTAACCGGCAATGGACATATTTAGAATGATAAATCATTCAAGGATTAAATATGCAAATATATGATACACAATTGTTATATGAATGAAAACAAATACCAAGTATCTTTATTCATCAGAAAATAAAATTGTCTTACAATCCTAATTATCCAAATAACTAATAAAACACAGGTTTACATGAGACTACTAGCTGGAAGCATTCCAATATTCTTAGTATGTTCTGAATAACTTCATAATGTTCTTAACAGTAGTCCAGTGAAGATCACCAAATTCAATAACTTCACGAAGGTAGTGAACTTTAGCACAGAAATGTCTAGCACCTTTAGTGATTCCTGATTCATTAGCTATAGTGATTGCTCTAGTATTATCACAATATATATTTATGGGTTCTTCAATTGTGGGAACAACACCAAGCCCGGAAATGAATTTCCTAACCCAAACGGCTTCCTTAGAAGCATCATAGGTAGCAATATACTCAACTTCTGTAGATGAAGTAGCAAAAATGCTTTGCTTGGCACTCTTCCAATCAACAACACCTCCATTTAAAACGAACACATATCCAGTCTAAGACTTGAGGTCATCAGCATCCGTCAGATATCCAACATCAGTGTAGCAAGAAACTCTGAGTTCTCATTTTATATCACCTCCGTAAACTAGAAACATGTCTTTAGTATTCCTGAGATACTTCATAATGTTCTTAACAGTAGTCCAGTGAAGATCACCTAGATTCTGTTGAAATCGGCTTGTTATGTTTTGAGCGAACGCAACATCAGGGAGAGTACATCTTACAGCATACATAATAGAACTCACAGCCGAGGCATATGGAACATCTTGCATGCGCTTTAATTCAGCAGGTGTTGAAGCACCTTGTGATTTACTCAATCTAAGTTTTTCTTGCATGGGGATACTTCCACGTTTGGAATTCTCCATGTGATATCGCTTTAAGATTTTTTTTGATATAAGCACTTTGACACAAGCTAATTAACCGCTAAGATCTATCTCTGTAGATCTTGATTCCAAGAATATATGCAGCTTCACCTAAATCTTTCATAGCAAAACACCTTCTAAGGTAGGATTTTACATCTTGTAACATTGGAATGTTGTTTCCCATGATCAATATGTCATCGACATACAAGATTAGGAAAGTGACATTACTCCCACTAGCTTTTAGATATACACATGGCTCATCACGATTTTGAGTGAAACCAAATTTCTTTATTTCATCATCAAATCGTTTATTCCATTGCCTTGATGCTTGCTTAAGCCCATAAATGGAACGCTTCAGCTTGCATACTCGGTTTGGATATTTTGGATTGACAAAACCTTCAGGTTGCTCCATGTAAACCTCTTCAGAGAGATATCCATTGAGGAAGGCAGTTTTGACATCCATTTGCCAAATCTCATAGTCATAAAACGCTGCTATGGCTATAAGAATCCTAATAGCTCTAATGTCTGCAACAGGAGAGAAGGTTTCCTCATAATCAATCCCTGGGGTTTGAGTATAGCCCTTCGCCACAAGACGAGCTTTATAGGTGTGTACAGCTCCATCCATGTCGGTCTTCTTCTTGAAGAGCCACTTGCTGCCAACGGTTTTGCCGTTAGGAGGAAGATCAACTAAGTCCCAAACTTTGTTGTCTTTCATGGATTGCATTTCCACATTCATAGCATTAAGCCATTTATCAGACTCAGGGTCTAACAATGCAGCTTTATAGTTAGCGGGTTCGCCAAGATCCCCTAACTCATGCTCTTCAGCATCGATGTATAAACACATACGATCTGTGGGACGTCGTGTCCTTGTGGACCAACGAATGGGAATGATTTCACTTTGAGGTTCATCTATTTCTAGATCATCCTTTTCATGATTTAAGCTAGTGTAACACCCCTATTTTTACAATATAGCAGCGGAAGCTAATCTGGGGTATTACTTCATGGGTACAACAATCATAATCATAGAAAACAACCCAAAAAAGACGTTGTTTAAAAGATATGTTATCATTCATTTTAAATCAGAGTTTTACAACGGCAGGTCCCAAAATCTAGTTACATATAATGTGAATGAAAACAAGTTTAGCCATCTTCGAGTCCATGCCACTCCGTGCCGTATATTGCTCAATAACCTGAGATAAACATGCTAAAAAGTCAACACAATTGTTAGGATATCATTTCATCACCAAAACATAAAAATAAGAAAAATAGATTTTAGAGAGAGAAAGTAAAAAACAAAGGAAA
>BQNB010119793.1:1030-18597 GCA_026074375.1 Tanacetum coccineum
AAAGTAAAAACTTAACTTTCATTAACAATAGAGAAATTACATAAAACTTTTAAAGGGTAACTGAATTACACTAATGCTTAAAAGAAATACTGAAAATTAAGATTAAACTAAAACATAAAAAAAAGGTGTGTTGTAGTCGGCTTGCTCTTGGCCCTTTTATACTAGCTCAAAGCTCTTGGGCTGTGTTTCTTGCGAGTGTAGAAAGGCCCTCATCCAATCCTAGCCTTCCATAACACTTCTTATGATCTCAACCATTGAAGGGTGTGCTCGGGTTGTGTGAATTTGGCAGGGAAGGGGTTATAGGGGTCAATAGGTTGTGGGAAGTGATAGGGGTGAGCTGTGGAGTACTTTGGGAGGTGGTATTGCAAGAAACAGTGGGGAATGGGGTGGTTTGGGTTTTGGCGGGTACATGGAGGGTTGCAGGGATGGTACGAGGATTTAAAAGTGATCTTTGGAGAAGAGGCAATTTCAGTCCCTCAACTCTCTCACTCTTTTCATTTTCTTTTTGGCCGAATTTAGTTATAAAGAAAGTTTAGAAAGTAACACAAATGGCCCTTGCGTTTTATTAACAAAAGAATAAAAGAAAGTTTGGAATTTTGCAAAACAGCCCCCTAGGTTTTAAAAAGGGTAAAGGTTTATGGTTTTGGCAGATTTAGTCCCTTTCTTTTATTTTTCCATTTTTCTTTATAAAACACTTTTAAAAATGACCTTTTTAGTCCTTATTGTTTTATAAAAAGGATTAATGGGCCATAATTGGGCTTGGGCTTGTATTGGGCCCATTGGGTTTGGGTTTGGGCCCAATAAGGTGTGTGGGCTTGTATTGGGCCCAATTGAGTGTGTCTGGGCTAGGATTGGGCCTTCAAAGTCTTCACAGTCTTTGTCAATTGCACACAAATGGGCTGTTGTAATTGATTGAGGGCCCATTTGGTCTTCACAGTCTTCATAATTATACTGTTGGGCTTTCCCGGCCCATCAGATGGGTTAAGATTGCATCCAACAGTATTCTTCAGTTCCGGCTCCGGTTTGACTGCTGATTCATTAATATTGACTCTGACTTTGGCATTTTTGGACTTTGGCCTTGATTTTGCACAGTCTTTTCCATTCCATGCTCAGTTTTGTCATTTTGGCTTGGTTTTCTGTCTTTTTGTTGATATCCACTTCCTGCACAATACAAATGCAAAACAAACATATATTTGGCAGTTTTTGTCTGTTTTTGGTTATTTAAGCTCGTTTTTAGAGGTAAAAGATATGTGTAATTAAGCACTTATCATCATGCTTAAATACGGAGTCACTCATCGTCTCTCCACCGCGTATCATCCACAAACAAGTGGACAAGTTGAGGTATCCATTATAGGCTTCGATTTTATAGGTAAGATGTATGTGTACTTAAGCACACAAACCAAATATCCCCATCTAAAAGTTATTGGCCCGGGTCCTCAGCAATGTCATAAAGTAAACACTTTAGAAAACCAAGAGTCTCAATCCCCCTTGACTAATTACCTCGACAAAGAGCTAAGTGTTCGTCTCAAAGGAATAAAGAAATCATTAGTTTTGAAAAGCCCCGTTTTGACCATTTTTAAATATTTACACTTATTACCACACATATTTTTGTATTTTTCTCCTTTTCTCATTTTTTTGTACTTTTCTAGAATGTACGGACTTTCGTTATTTTCATAACCTTTAGGGTCATTGAACAAGAAGCACTTCAATCCAAAAATGCCCAAAAAGATAAATTCATCCTCCTCGATTTTTCACCCGCCCCAAACCAAGCTTAAAAACGAAATCATTGTTAAATACAAGTTAAGATGCTAACACTACTCATACTTGTAACTTGTAAACTTTTCACTCCTGACAATTATATCTTAGGTGAATGTGCTTATTTCGAATTTCAACCATGGATCAACCTTTTTAAGAAAATTATAATATTTCTATGCTTCACGTTCCACCCAAGAATTATGATTTTGAAGGCGAGATCATTCCATGTAGCGACTTTCTTCTCGGCACATCCCAACCGAGACCGGCTTAGGTGACCAGGCTTTTGACACCCCACAGAGAATGGTATCGGAACTCACGGACCTTTGGTTTCAAAAACTCCTAGGCTTCCCGTTAAATAAATAATTCATAAATCACAATCTTAAAAGAATAGTCTAGTTCAAAAGCATTATTTAAATTTAACCAAAAAGAAGATTTTCCCTATATTTATTAAATACATAACTTTACACTTAAATAATATATACATCCTTCAAACTTAGGAAATTATCTTGACTTTTTAGTAAGGCGTGCCTAACAGTCGCGTGGGGTATAGCGGCTAGATGCAACATAACTGGTATCAGTCTCCGGATATTTTCTAGGTGCTCTGATTAAGATAGGATTGTAAACTGCGGGTAGAGGGGGGGAGGGGGGCGAGGAAGAACGAAGGGGGGGAGGCGAAGGGGGGGTATAGAGGACGGTGTCGGGTTAGGGCTGTTGTGTCTACTTGTGTTGGGTGGTGCCCGGGTGGGACTCGGGATCATAATATTATTAATTTAAATTTTTTATTTTTTTGTCTTGTTCTTTTGATCTTTTTTTTTGTGGGCTTATTTTATGTGAGTTGTTTTGTTTTGTGTTTATATCTAATTTTCTTGTTTTATATTGTGAATTCATTTGGCTCCCTTGTTTTTATCCTTTTCTGTGTTAATTTGTTGCCCTTTATATCTTACTGTGTGACCCTATATCTGCTTCATTTTTGTGTCTCTTATCGTTGCTTTATTTGTGAGCGGCAAGATGCAGTTAAACTTTCTATTAGCCCACAGTTATAATTTTTATTATTTTTATTATTGATACCTCATTTTTATTACCCACGACTTTAGAGAAAATTTCTTTTATAGATAATTTAAGTATAATTTGATTTAAGGACTAAATAAATTATTGTTATCGTCTTACTTCAAAAAATCTTTGATTTATGGTTTAATTTTCGAAAACGAGCAACGTATTATTTGTTCCGGTTAGAGCATATGGGAGAAAAAGCAAAAAACTACACTTATGAGCTCTTAAGATTTCTAACTATTCCTTGCTTTCTAAGCATCTAATCATAATTTAACTCTATCATTTCTCGTTCTTCGTAAAATTTTAAAATCTTTAATAAAATGATCCGCGAATGCTTAGTCAAGTTTTAATACATTTAAGGGACAAAGCTAGGCTTAACACAGCTCGATCGAGTCAAAAATTTATTCTTATTCTACTAGAGGAAAGTAACATTGTGATAAAACATTATTTTTTTTGAAAATTTTGAAAATTTTTCATTTTTTTGGTATTTTAAAAAAAAATTGGTGGTAAAAACGAGATTACATGAAAACAACGGTGGCAGGCCAACAAATCAAATCGATTTGATCCCATAATAGAATGAATCATTGTCCTCAATGTTTTAAGAAGGGTCTTTACGTAAATCTAAAGCCGTTTATTAAGTATGCTTAAAGATAAACGTTAGTCGATAAGATTAGGATATTGGATTCCCATAGATGCTAAGGATTGAAGCTCGAGTGAACGAAGGACAAAACCACGAGCTTAGGGAGGGTCTTCAAAAATCCAGGACAATCTTGGACAATAAAACAAAAACCACAAAACACGAGAAAGGAAGAGGCGAGCCCCTCACAACACACTTATTTATTAATACTACTATTAGGATAAGAATGGGTTGCCACCCACGAAGCGCTTATTTCTGTTAACCGAGTCTTGAGCTTGACTCGATCCCCCATACTTGAGTTGGTCAAGGAGGATAGAAATAGAGAAACAGAACATCCAAGATAGGAATGTCCTCTCCATAGATCATCATCGGGCTTTCAGAAAAATCAAAAATGACCTGGAAGCTTTAAAGCCCCGATGAGATAAGAGATGATGAGATTTCTCCTCATTAGAAGCAAGAATACTAGAATTGAAAACTTTGTTCTCATTTTCGGATGAAAATGGAAGCAAAGTGTCAATATTGGAGAAAGGGTGGGAAAGGGTGGTGCGGTAAAATAGTAGGCACATGATCATAAAGTTCTCTTGTCGAATTATCAGAAATATCATCCACCACTTTTGTAAAAACTCCCGTATCGGGCTCAACATCAAAGTAAATTCCATCATCATTCGGTGGTTTCGTAGGAGGACGAGGAGATGATGGATCATAATATCGATCAAAATGAAATGACTCATTTTCAGGAAGGGAAAGGGAATCATTGCTAAGCAATTCTTCAAGAAAAAGAATATCCCCTTCCGAGTCATAGTCATCATTCTCAATACCCGGTGGCATCGAGTCATCCGGAATAAGAAATAATAACTATCTACTTATAAGAGCGTCACTATCATCAAAAGGGATAGGAGTATGGGGAAAGGAAGGAAGATTCGATTATAGCATCAGCAATTTTCAGAATTAATTCTTCCGCGCCGAAGGTCGAGGAGATGAATTTTATACAACAATTTCTCAACATGGACGAATTTCTTCCTTAGAATCTAAGTCCGCTTAATTAATTATGAAGTAATCAAATCGATATGGAGCGAGTTTACCGGAGAAACTCCTCGCAGTATAGAATCAAATTAGGAGGAAGAAACTATCGAAATATCTCGATTAAGCAAAGATTCTATAAGATCAGACTCGGCATTAAAATGATGTGGATCTATCTTACTAGAAATGATTTCTTCATCAAAAAGAGGGTTCGAATAAATTTTCTTTGGACTGTCATCATCAGAAATGACTCATAGTGCAACTAGAGGAAAAATCGTCGTCAGCATCAAAGAGAGGATTAGAGAAAGTTGTAAAATTATCACAAACGGGCACATCACACTCACTTTCGATATCGGAAAAATCCTCGGACTCACTTGGGATTGGGACAAGGTTCTCAACACTAGACTTTATTAATTCGTCTGATTCCGTTTCCGAAATAGTGCTAAGATGCTCATCCCCTATACTTAGAGAGTCCGTAATCGGAAAGTCGGGTGTGATTGCATCAAACAAAGTCCTTTCAAGAATTTGTTGAATTCTTTTAACTTCATCTGGAAAAAGTTCCTCGTCATCATCACCATCATAGAAAATGCCGTGATTATGATAGATACGTCGCGTAGGCTCGGAAGGATTAGTAATAATAGTAGCACTTTTGGTCAAATGAATAGTATAAGTAGTAGACGAAGTGCTAATATTATCATAGTCAGCATTGTAAAAATATGAGACGGGTGAAGGCTCGGAAGGATTAGCTGCCTGTTCTTCAGCTAACAATTCTTGTTTTTCCTCAACTGCCTGCTCTTGTAAAAGAATAGCCTCCTGCTCACGTTGTTGACTAATTATTTTACAATAGGATTGCATCATTGTTTTTAATTCTTCGATACTTATCTCTTCAGGAGGTTGATGAACGTCGGAATACTACGGGGGTTGGAATTGGTCAAAACCGAAAGAATTAGAATTATAGAAATTTTGGTTCATCGGTTGACACTGAAAAGTCTCATGAGGACCCCCGCAGTTTTCACAACAAGGAAATTGTTGTGAAGTTTGTGGAAAATTATTATCAAAGTTTTGATTGAAACACAGGTCCTGATCGTAGACAAACGGAACTTGAGGTGGACAATCGTACAACCATATATGAGATCGTTCTCCACATGCTCATGTATGCCATTGACTTAAATAAAATCGTCTAAGGATCTGCACACCCGAAACAACACGTGGTTTGTTATAACGAATTAGAATTAAACTAATAGAGGGTAAAAGAAAGGAATTAACGGATTTAGAGGTTACAGAGCGAATTATTTTTAGTTTTTTTATGAAAGATAAATATAAAAGAAAAATATTTTTGGGACCGATAGTCAAAGGTGTGCGGTAGCTCTCTAGAAAACGCACAAAGAAGCGGAGGAGCGGGTAAGCGTGAAGCGTTTTAAAAACCTTCTCCTTTCGGGTCGAGTTCGGTCGGTATAAACTCTCCTTATACCTCTTTTATAGTTTGTAATTTAAAGGTGAGCCGAATTCACAAGTGACACAACAGTTTATTTTTGTCGTTTTTCAAATTTTTTTGGTATTTTGATTACTTGATAAAAAGAAAATATTCACAAATGAAGCGATAACTTCACGGGGAAAGGTCTTCAAACACTAATCTTCAAACGTAAACTTGATAATCGCACACACCTCCCCGGCAGCGGCGCCAAAAATTGATCTCTTAATTACTTAGCCTAGGTATTAATTATAATATATTTATTATATCATATGTATATATATATGTATATATATATACGTATATGTATATATATATATATATATGTATATATATATGTATATATTTATGTATATATATATATATATATATATATATATATATATATATATATATATATATCTATATATAATTTATATATATATATATATTATATATATATTTTTTTATATATATATTATATATATATATATATATAACACACACACACACATATATATATATATATATGTGTGTGTGTGTGTGTGTGATGTGTATATATATATATATATATATATATATATATATATATATATATATATATATAGTATTCAAAATATCAAATGATAAGAGAGAGTAAGTATTCCGTAAGGCTTTTAAGAGATTACTTTTAACCAAAGTAAATCCAAAAACCTTCCCGGGTCGTTTTCCGACGAGGCGTGAATGGAAAATCGTGATTAAGTTCGTGATCGCATGTTTGAATAATCAAATTTTGATTTGGATTCTAATTCTACAAATAACATGCAAGAACAAATAAAAGCAAGCTAAAAACGAAAGCAATTGAAGTTAAAACACGAAAAATGATAATGGGAACAAAACTCGAGCTTTAAAAACATAAATCTCCAAATTTTAACCCTACAAATGCAAATTTAATTTTTAAAGTCCTAGGATGAGAAAAGGAAAAGAAAATTTAAAAAAAAAAATTATATTTTTTTGACTTTTATATTTTTTATTATAAATTAAAAACTGATTTAATCTAAAAAATTAATTAAAAATACTAAACTAATTTGGAAAATTCTAAAAAATTCAGGAAAAGTACTTTGCACAGTTATAATCCTATGAAAAATAAAATTAGCCCAACAACTTATTTGAATAAGCTAGAAATAAGCAGAAAATGGCTGACAACTAAAAGGGGTATAAAAGAAAGTTGGGGTGAAGTTATAACGAAAAAGACCCAAGGGCAAGTTGACAGTGGAGTGTGTTGTTAAGGTGTTGGTGTGTGAAGGGGGAGGTCACAGGTTCGGCCCCTGTGACCTCTCTTTTTATAGAACATTTTTTTGGTTTTCTTTTTAAAAAGCTAAACTATAAGCTAAACCTAAAAACTTTAATAAAGAAACTTATTTCAAAACTTATCAAAAAGCTAGAATAAGTACAAATTAAGATGACAGTTTGGTTTTCAAAACTTAGTTTAGAACTTAGAAACTTAACTAAAACTAATGGACTAAATAAGCACCTAGAAGACTAATAAGCTGAAAATAGATTAAGACTAAGATCTATTAAGCACTATTGACTAAAATTACGCAACTATAATAAGCTGGAAAGAACCAAAAAGCTAAGCAGTACTAACTTTGACTTAGTATTGCTAGATTTTGATTAAAACTACAAGGCCTTTTCAAAACTCAATAAGCACTATGATAAGCAAATAAGCTGAACCCAACTAATCTAGGACTACTAATAAGCATTTAGGAATAGATTTGGCGTAACAATAAGCGATAAGCACATTAGCTTAAATAGTTTGACATTTTAGACTCAAAATGATTTTAGACAGCTTTGACACTACTTTTGACACAAAATAGCTTCAAAGAGCTTATCTCAAAACCTAAAAACTCTAAACAGATGAATATCAACCACAATTGAACACATAAAATCTACTTTTAAGAAATTTGAACTAGAAACAAGCAAGAAAGTGATCTGTCAAAAGTGACAGTTTAGCACTAATATTTTTTTGGATTTTTGAACTTTTTTGTCAAAAGATTGAAACTAAGAACAAAGACTCAAAATAGATTTTTGTGACCGTATTTTGACACTCAAACATCAATCCAAATGGCTAAATTAAGGAATTCTCACAAATAAGCTGATTTACTATTTTTGACTTAAAACTTTTGACATCAAATGCAAAACCTAATAAACTAGCTAGAAACAGAATGGAATCTATTTAAACTACTCAATAAGCTACGTTTAAGCTAAATGAAACTGATTTGAAAGCTAAGCGACTTTGAACCTCATTAGACCTATTTTTATGGCTTAACCCAAAACACTCCCTTAAAAATCTGGGAAAAAAACCATTTTTTTAACTAAATTACACCTAACTAAGCTATGAATTTTGAAAACAGATTAATATCTAAGATTTAGAAAGACAAATAAGCAAAAATTTAAGGAAATTAAGCATTCTATAATAAGCTAAATCTAAAAGCAGTTTAGACTAAAAACAAGGACAGTTTTAAGAAAACACTACCTAAAAGGCTTCTAAGCTAAAAACTAAATAGATAAGCATTTAAAAGACAAAATAAGCAAATTTAAGCATCAATAAGCCAAACAACAAACACTTAATAAGCAGTTAACAAGCTAAACAGAGAATTAAGCTCTAAAGGAGAAATTTGAAACTCATAGATGCCTTTGCTCAAACAAGGTTACAAATGCTCAAAAGAGCTCATCAATAAGCTCTAGCTTGTTTGCACAAGCTAGTAAAGTCCATAAGCCTGTCCTAATTTGGCTTATCTTCCAATAAGCTGAGGTATTTTGGTGAGAATATGCAAAAGAAACCTTAGTTAAGCTATTGAGAAGCTTAACTGAGTATTAGTGAGTTACAAGAGCTTAGAAAAATTGACTTGGAAACAGTTTTAACATAAAAAGCATAAGATTAAAAACAGGTTTGCATAACACATTAAAAACTGAAATTTCATTAAAACTTAAAAGATTACAATGCTTGAAATTTAAATACAATAAGTAAAACAAATAAGCTATAAATAATTTTAAAAACAAGCCTACACTACTCCTACACTACACTACATGCTCTGTAGCTTGATTTCTAGCCTTATTTATATAAAACAAATAAAGAGGATCTTCTTGATCTTGTGTTTGCTGTGTAAGAGGCTTCAAAAGCTTCATCATAACCCTTTAATTTTCTTGTTCTCTAAGTTCATGAATCACAACCCTTGATTAATTTTTGTTCAATAAAACCCCATGGGATTGCCAAGGTGGAGTTGTCCTTTTCAGGGGTGGGGTTTTGAGTAGGGCTGAGAGGGGTTTTGTCGTGGTGCAGGGGATCACGTGAAAGGGATGATGAATAATGGGTTTTGGCGGGTGATTGTTTTTGGGATAAAAGGGCTAACGGGGTTAGGGGTGAGGGACTAGTGGTGTAGAGGTAAAAAGGTTATAGGGGCTAATTTTGTTAGTCCTTAAGGACTAACAGTGTTAGTCCTTGAGGACTAACTGTGTAAAGGGTTAATGGTGTAGTGGGCTAACGGTGGTATGTGGGTTTGGGCAGGTTTTTATTAAAAAGAGATTGGGCATAGTTAAGGGATTTTAGGGCTTTTTAATTAAATAATATGCATTTTTGGGCTGACCCGGCCCATTAAATCGGGTATGGGTTGGCCCATTTAAGATGCATACGTCTTTGGCTTTGACTTTTCACGCTCTTTCATTCCCATGCTTGGTTTTGTCCGTTTTTGCTTGATTTTTGTCCTTTATTGAATATCCGATACCTACACAGTAAATAACACAAAACAAGCATATATTTGGCATTTTATGTCTGTTTTTGGTCATTTGGGGTCGTTTTATTAGATAAAAGGTATGTGTAATTTAGCACATACCACTGTCACGATTAACGCATCCGCATAAAGCATCCTATAGTTTAATTATAATCTACCATAGGGAATTAAGCAGTGGTGTTCTTGTGAATTAACCCTTAGCCCATCGGGGACTTTACCCACTTATTGCTTGATGTTGTTTTATACACCGGTAGTCCACCACCAAAATCAATACCAATTAATTAAGAACAATACTGGTTGAACAATTATCGGGTCACCTGCCGGTCAACTAAGCTCATAATCAAAGAGCTATGATAGGTTGTCATTGTGATCTATTGGTCCTTGGTTCTATAGAACACAAACATGGAGAGCCAATCCTGACATCGAGGTTACTGTTAGTCTCCCTTAGACTAGTTGAATGACTAGGTCGCATGTACAGCACATAACCAAGTTTAGGCATAAAAATAATTAAACAACCAACGATAAATTAAGCAAAGCCGTATTAAACTAAACAAAATTTATAATCTTAATTAACATGGCTAATTACCGAGGGTATTCAGCCACAATCATTTTCATTATTACATAGTGATCAAACTATTAAAAATTGAATGATTAAGAAGTAAGAATTACACGATGTTATTCTATGGAAATTAGGAGCAGTGCTGACATTGGCCCCCCCCCCACCCTCCCTGCTTTTATTGGATTGAGAATTGGACTTTAGTTGAATATATATAGAGAATGTGATATTGTACACTAAAACTGTTTTGAGTCTTGGTATTTATAGGTCTAAAATACGTTGGATACGCTGTATGGGGATAAGTGGATACGGCGTATAGGGGTTAATTTGGAGTCCACGATAAGATCAAACAAATTAAGATAATTACCATCAATCATATTAAATGCGTATCTTTGACTGATGAACAGCTGTGCATACGGCGTATTCATTGTAGTGGATACGCCAGATCGGGAATTAATCATTACGAGTTTCTTATGCTGAGCTGGCGTTGATACGCTGTATCTTCATGCCTAGATACGGCGTATAGGTGTAGAAAATAGTATTCTTCAAATGTCTTCGTTTAAGCTATAGAATTGCGCCTTTTTGTTTCTTCTTCACAAGTGCCTCCATAATTACTGCAATAATAATCATTAAGCAATTAAGTACCAATATCTTGCAATAATTATATAAAAGTGGGTAAAATACGTGAGATAAATAATAGTAAAGTATGATGTTATTTGATGATATCAAATATCCCCCTACTTGAATCGGTACTTGGCCTCAAGTAGGACTTTAGAAAAGATTTTAAAAATGTATCCCTAACCGTGGTTAAGGTTTTCCGTAAGCATTTCTTTCATGTTCAGATCACCTATACAAAACTAAGCTCCTGACGAAATATGGAAATGAAATCACTCAGATCACTCAAAACTAATCTAGGGTGTATCATTTTAGTGGTACGCTCATTTGCTTAGTCGTGATTAGCTTCGTATCATAGGCTTGGCAAGGATACACATCTCCACCTCTAAAGCTAAAGGGTAACAAGTCAAAAGGTAAATTGGGTATTTATTAGAAGGCTTGGGTTTTTAATCATTCTTATTAAGATGAAGAATGATATAGGGTGTGGAGCTTCTGACTTTCACCAGAGGTCGTCGTCAAACAAGGCAGCTAAGACATGAATACATGGCCGTATCGACGGAATAGACATCCATGCTCGTACACATCCTCATTCGAGTAGATCCTAAGGTTAGTTATCAGGAAAGGGAAGTAAAATTGTTGTTAAATAAAATAAACAAACAAATAGATTAAAGCCAACAATATAAGTGCGTTGCTAGTAACTTTCCATGGACCGTTCCATGGACAAAGACTCGAACTTTTAAAAACAAGGGTCTTGATCATAGATGTCAATGACAACCTAAGTTGTTGGCGTTCCCATACGGTCAACTTCCCCTTACATTCCCAAACTTTACATATTTTACTCAAAATAAGTCGGTGGATATCGGCCACTTTTTACAACACTTTACATCGTTGATTTTTGTGCGTAACAACGAATAATCGATCCTTTCAAATGATTTCATCGGTGTAAGCTCTATGAACTGACTATCTTTTTCATCATTCATATTTTTTTTCATTTTCTCTTTTTTTTCAACAATACATCATAAATCTCGGCGTAATTTCAACGTCTTCATAATCATCATTTCGTCGGGTCTAATTTTCTCTTGAACTTTTCTTCTTTCAGACATAATACATAATTATAAAAGTAGCAAAAACAAACGAGCTACAAACATTCCCATTGCATTGTACAATTTTCCCGACCATTACATAGATAGAGAAATTTTCACTTTGACGATAGGTAGGAACTTACAAAAATTTACAACTGAAGCGGACTAACAACATTTGATCAAATAGGCTTTAATCTATACGGTAGGCTAAGGTGTAAAGGTGAAACGAAACAATTTTTTATTGGTGTAGGAAAAAGAAAGGAATGGCTCAGCAGGTTGTTCTAGGGGTATCTTTACTCTAAAAATGAGAGTAAGCAAAAGGGTTACACGGGGGTTAACTAACCAGTGTAGTTAGTTAATATTACGACATGTAGGCTTTTTGGTTTAATCCTTATTAAATTTACTGTTTTCTTGCATGTTCACCATCTAAATCCATAGTACTCATCATTGAGGTCTCGAGTGATATACCAGGCCAAGTTCTAAAGTCCACTACATTATTAGGGCTCACTCATTATGTTGGTGGCATTTTTAGTAAGAAATTGGAAATGGACAAGCTTAATTCTTACAAATAGACATTAAGGGTTATAGTGCGCTAGGTAATGTAACTAGTGATTGTTTCACAAAATAGTTTTGCTTTTTTTTTTATAAAATTTGGAAGCCAATTTTTTGGCAGGTGAAAGCTTGTGTTTTTGTGAATGAGGACAAAATACAGGGCGTAGGCGCGTACAACAAATTTAGTTTTGGTGTATTAAGGAAGCGGGGCGGGGGGGGGCGGGTGTGTGTGAGGGCACAATCCAGAAGGTCGGGTGGGGGGGGGGAGGGTGGCGGAGGAGTAGAGTCTGTAGGGCTAGGTTTTGGTTTCTGTTTTTATTTTAATAATTCTTTTTATTTGTTCTTATTTTTGTTTTTTTGTTTTGTATAGACAAACAGTTAAATAATATGGGAAAAGAATTAGAACGAGGAAACTTCCCTGATAGTTTGCTCTGGATGGTTTTCCATTTTGAGTGTTTGAGCAAGAAGAGTGTTGACGAGGGCTTCAGAATGCCCAAGAGAGGTCAACACGAGGTATTTTCAGACTATACATTAAAGTCGGTTTCGTTTACAACAAGGTCCTGCAGAAAAGTTAGAAGACATTCGTGCAATTCGTGCTTTCGCTAACATACAATACAAGTAAACAATTAAACATACAACTATACATGTTACAATACGCCGTATCCTAAACCCTAGGATACGCCGTATGTAAACCTGTGAAAACAATTAAATACTAGAATTTAAATACTGAAATTAAAAAATGATATTTATCCAGACATGCATCTGCCGTATCCAAAGGGGTTCGATACGCCGTATGTATGTCTGGGCAGACAGACTTAATATAAAATTAAAATTCAAACAATCCAAATGCGACAAACAATTAAAAACTTAACCGGGTTGTTTCCCAGGGAGCACTTTTGTTTCAGCCGGTCTTTAAATTCGACCTTTTCCTTTGTTTCTCTTTTTCATAATGCGGTTTTGGGATTATGAACCTGTAATTGATCAATGAGTAGTGTTGCTGAACTTACTGCCAGTCTTGATTTCTAATCACTACACAATAACCGATTCATTATATATATCAAAAATAATCCGGTAAGTGTAATATAAGTGCAATATACAGTACAATCATCAAAACGATAATTAACAATAAAGAGACAACGGAGGTCGGGTGAGCTCGATAGTGGCTAGGCTGTTGGGTGGAGGGTTAGCCTCCCCCGTCCTAGGCCTGACACGCCTCTAGAAGGACAGTCCTGAGCTACCTACGAGGGTGCTGTCGAACGGCTGATAAGTCTGGCCACTAGCGTCCATAAACTGTGTCATACAGGAGATCAGCCATGTGGAGACTCTAGACTACTCTGTAGTAAAGCTCATGACATCTCCTCGCAGGCCCAAGACATTACGTCGTAAGTCGTGCACCTCCTCCTCAAGCCTCTCGATCCTCTGTGACATAGTACGGGGCTGTGGAGCTGGTGGTGGTGGTGGAGGTGCCTGTGCTGGTGCTGGTACTAGAATCTCTGGAGCGACCACCTCAGTAGCTGGTCCTGCCTCATCCGCCTCATGGGCACTAGCTGCAGCAGCCTGTTGCCTCTCTGGTCCCTAGGCTACCCAAGCCCATTTTTTTTTTTTTTTTTTCAATGTGTCACTATTCCTAGTTGTTGTAGATGTTGAGCCTGCCCAGATTATGTAATCAATCAAAAGGAGCTCTCGGGTGGACTACATGCAGCCTCTCAATCCCTCATTACTAACACAACCCAAAATGCATAGCCAATACGCCAATAAAGTTGCCCTCTTGATGTATATCCCGCTCTTCCTCTTCCGCATGCCTAAACAGTATCTGTGCTAAAGATGTGGGACGTTGGTAGTCCTACACTCCATGCTGCGAAGGTAGAAGAGATTAACACCGGTCACCTTCTCAGGTGCCTGCCCCATACCAGAAATACTGTAAGCAATCATCCTGTGGCATAATCTCCTCACAGGGTCTCGAATAAGAACATAGGAAGGGGCGGGGACCAAAACGTCTCTGCCAGACAAAATCTCCATCCAATAATCCCTAAGATCCCCTTTGTCAGGGATCAATCTATCACTCCCAGCCCAATAGGCTCCAAACCCAGCCTCTGCCATCTCTTGCTCTGTATGTAATCCCAATGCCAAGATAAACTGTCTCCACATCATCCTCCTCCTAGCACCTCCTAGCTGAAAATATAGCGTATCCGCAACATCCAACCCCATCTCAGTATCGCTCATCCGACAAGTGCTGAGAAACTCTAGAATAAACTCTTGAACAAGAGGCCCACGAATACCAAACAATCTCCTCCTAGCATGACTCACAAACACCTGATGCCCCTCTCCAGAATATACCATTCTCAACCTCATCGCCAGATCCTGCCTCATCTCGGGGGTCAGACCCTCAAAATCCAATACATGAACCCCGTTAACCGGTCTGCTCCATATGGTCTCGAGCCTTTGCTCATAACTGTGTACAATACCCGGGGTATATCCCTCGACCTCGTATCTGATCCATGGGTGCCTCTGATCAGCAACGGGTAGTAGTGCCATATCTGAAAGATCAATTAGATTAGTAACATAGGCATTCATACGGCGTATGTCTATAGGATACGCCGTATACAGGGATTTGAGTTGAATACGTTGTATGCCTTTGAAAGGATACGACGTATAGCATGTAAAGGATAGTCCCTATCTTAGCTTAATACGCCATATTCAATTAATTGGATACATCATATTTAAGGTAAAACTTTTGGGTAAAAATTGATGTAATACGCCATATCCAATGAAATTGAATACGCCGTATTGCATCTGGCAGTTTAAAATCTAAAGGGGGTTTCCCTTATTTTACCCATTCCATCCCATTCTTATAATTGATGCCATGTTCCACTGGGTCTAACATTTAAAAGGACAGGGGGAAACACATATAATAGTTTATTTAAACTCTAATTTAAAAATCTATACCTTAACCCTAATTCCTAATCGATAGAGAAAGAAGGGAAAGGATTGAATCATTACCGTCTGATTAATATGCAAGAGATGTATGGAATCAAGAGTGATTTTTAAAATTAAAGCGCGCGGTGATTCGCAAGGGTTTAATTTTTAATATATAGTTAGCTATGATCTATTGTGCTTTGGTATATTGAGGTAATAACATCATAGTTATTTTTTTTTCTCTAATTCAATTTGGTAGGGTGAAAGCACATTTATAAATTTCAGTTTGTTACCAAATAATTGCGTATAGTATACTAACAATATCTACACTAACAATTAATAAATACCAACGTAATATAAAGAGATAAGAGAATGAACAATCAAACCAAGACGTCAAGATTTATAGTCGTTCGGCTACGAAGCTCTTTTTCGCCCTACTCCACTCCTCGAGTATCCTACTTGAGATTTCACTATGTCAACAAGCTCCCTTTAGGCGGAGAAAGCCGTTTACACGTCGCTTATGTTATTTTCCGACACTAAGCTAAATGTCGAGTCCTAATCTTAGCTATAACCAATCTACCACTTCACAAGATATACACAATCACAAGATCTACACTATCGGATTTAAACACAATCTGAATCACACAATTACACAAGATAATTACAATAGAGATTTGATACTTAGAAGAAGAGAGGAGAGATCACTAAATAAGAATTCGTTTCTTGGCGAATACGAATGTTCTTCTCTTGCACTTGATAGAGATGAGAGGAGAGATGAGAAAGAATAGATTGGATCACTTGAAACAAGATCAAAGAATGTTAGTGATCAAGATATTTAGTGAGAGAAAGAAGGTTTTTGGAGAGAGAAAGAAGTCTGGAAAAATTCATGCAAAGAGGTGTGTTTTTCTGCCAGAAATAGTGCAGTATTTATAGACAGGATTTTTAACGGCTAGCTGGCGGCGGTCCCAGATATATCTGGGGGCCGCCAGGCCTATAAGGGAGTCGCCACTAGACTCTGCTCCTGTTTTTGTCTTTTGTGGTGAAGGTTGTATATGGTATGGAAGCTTTCATTTTGAGAGGAAAACCAGATTCAAATTTTATTATTTAAATAAAACATTTGCTTTTATTAAAAAGTATTTTGTATAAGTATTTGTTTTGTAAAAATACTTTTGTGAAAATGTAATGGTTAAGAAAAAATATTTTCTTGATCACTAATCATGTTTAATGATTTGTTTGTACATACTTTAAGTGATTAATCTTAGAAATGGAATTTTACGATTAATAATTTGTAAACGTTTAATTTTATTGTAAACGTTTTTACATTATGTTATTATCAAAACATTGAGAGGTCGAAAAATATAAATAACGTTTTTAGACATTATTTGTATTAACAATTACTCTCAATATCCTTTTTCTTTTATAGGCAAAGGGATAAGGGTTTACTAGTTAACCTAAGTACACGCGCAATCATCTACTAGGCTGTTGAGATACCATTTAATGTAGACGTGCTATGAAGTACTAGGTATAGTCTTTTGAGGGAAATTTGTTGTACTTCTATACCAACTTTAGATGTAGTCGTTCCCAAAGAGACTTTTTTATTCTTTTTGACATAAAGCAATCTTTTCCCGCCTTGTAAACCTTCTAGAAGTGAAACAAAGTGTTTCAACTTCTGTTAAGGAGATAGACAACATTCAGCTTGGAATTGTCAACCAAGCTGAACTCAAGCTCTTTACATAGGCCTTATTCAGTTTTTGTCCGCTGCATACACTGAAGTGAAGATGCTTCCCAATCTTCTAAGGACCTGAAGAGCTAAAGTTGAACAAACATCAGCGACTCAAGCTGAACAAACTTCAGCTTGAGTAAACACTTAGGGGATTTTATGTTCAAATCCAACTGAGACTTAGGGGTACAGAAAACTGAACCTAACAATCTCCCCCTATTTGAATATACAAATAGCCCAAGTTAAAATCAGTTGTAAGTGAGCAAAACAACTTCTTCTTACAAACTGATAAAATTGAACAACATAAACTGATAATCATTTCCATTAACTTTCATTACATTACATTTACAAAAGATAAAGTTAATACAAATGATTTCTATACTACTACCTTAGCTGCTCAATGGTTCTTATCTGCTTGAGTGGATTTAGGTTTCTTTTATCAAC
>BQNB010119794.1:0-20752 GCA_026074375.1 Tanacetum coccineum
ATCAATGTCCCGTCTTATTACTTGTTTGGTAGTCACAAGGATGCGCCGATTGCAGCACTCCCTATTCAAGAGCTGATAGATAAGGCTGATGGATTTCTAAGGGTCATCATTTGTGAAGTTTATTCGTTGTAATATGCTGTTTTGAAACGTTTAGTATAACTATAATGGAAAAGTTCCAGTTTTCATGCCATATGAGCATATCATCTACTTAGATTCCCTAATCTTTAGTATAGGCAAATAATTACTAATAATTCAATACTAATAATTTCAACCATGTATCAAGTTGGTCAAGAAAATGAGGCGAATAACACTTTTGAAACGGGTATGTATATTAAATCAATGAATAAAGCTTCTTTCATATTTTTGGTCACTCGGTTTATAATTTAGAATCAGAATATTATAGACATGTTTCTGGTTTGTAGCAGCAAGGTACACAAGTACGGGAAAAGTACAACGGGTGAAAGATGCAAGAGGTAGTCGTGTCAAATGCTGACCAATTTTTAACCGGACCAGACTTGTCCGATTTGGTTCAGGTTAACCCTATATTTTATCCTTTTCTTTTGAATTTTGCAGTATCCAGCGGTATGAAATGCAGTTTTTGATAACTTATCAAAAGTAATCAGTTTTAACAAGTAATGGGTCAATACTTGCATCTTTTTGCAAATCGTTTATCTACTGGAAAATTGAAACTATGCTCAATGCATTTTGAAGTTGTTTTTATAAGATGATAATGATAATTATTCTAAGAGGCTGTCATGATAGAATTTGCGCAGGTCAAATGTTTTCGCAAATTCCTTTATGATGTGATATAGGGAGCATGTAGTTATGTGATCATGACCAACAATATATTTACGTTTATGATATGTAGGACTATCAGAGGTGGTATCAAAACTATTAAAAATCTATTCGCAAGGCTGAATGTGAAGCTAATTGTAAGTAGCCTTAAACCTTAGTGCTTTAGCAATGTTCGGTTTTTATAAATTTTGAGGTTAAATGGGAAAATGTACCATTTTTTTTCCGGCTGCAATACAATTAAAAAGTTTGAAGAGGAAATGGAGTGACATTCGAATAAGGAGTTGCAAGGGCTATTGTGTATAGGCGAATGTACATGACGGCTAGGAAAAGATCAAGTTACGCGTCGAATTAGTGATGCCAAGTGTGTCTTGAATCTGTAAGTGACCCGTAGCTTGCCTGTTTTATCACATTTTTGTTTTGGCACATAAAAATACATATACACACCTACTAAAGGTAAGATGTCACCCCTGATACTAATGCAATTCCTTATTAACAACAACAAGCAAACATTTTGTATAAGTTTTAAAGTAAGAATGAAACCATATCCTGGTTTGTATCCGTATATTATGCTTTGTAACGAACAGGAAACCTTTCAATCCAGTTCTCGGTGAATCCTATGAAATGATTAATCATTGTGGCATTACATTTATTGTCGGACAGGTGATTTTTCAAAGGCTTTCTTAAAGTCATTCCTATTATTTACAATGGAATAACATATTAGGATATAAAAACTCAATTCTTGAACTACATCTAATTCATATGTTTAATTGTGGTGGTAAGTTACAAAGAAATACTCCAGTGCAATACCTAAATAATATACGTTACTATATAAATTAGCTATGTTACTTAATCATGACTGTATCGTTGTTTATCACTTATCTAAAATTTATTTTACAACGAGGCATGCAGACCCGTGCGATGCACACGGGTTGTGTCTAATTTTTTTTTTCGCACGGGTTGCGTGTAATTGATGATTGGACAATGATTCTGTGAAATGTTTCCAAGTCTTCATGTCAATTTTCCATCATTTCAACTTCTTTTCTTTTTGCCCTGTCCTGCACATTTCAAAACGAACCTCAGCAACAATATCACAAACACCAAATTTAAGTATCCAAAATACCATAATGATTGATTATAGAAAATAACATACCTACCTGATTTTGTCACTCAAAATGTCAAAAGATCGGCTCCACTCACAATTTCAAATTCATCATACCTGAGAAAACAGACGTACTTATTATCTTTCTATCCTATGAGCTCATCAAGCCTATAACATGAACTTTTTTTTATGTTTTTAAGTGTGGGCAAACAACCAAAAAGCTGAAAATATAAGCCAAAACAAACAATCCTGTTTTTTCCCTCAACCACGTGATACCCCGAACAGAAGTTATCAACCTGAAACGAAAAAATAATGCAGTTACAGGCTGTATAAATCAGCATTGATAAGACATATGTATTACAATTTACAAAAGATCCCTGGAAAAGTAAAGAAAATAAGACAGTAAAGCGGATCATGTTTATAAAGGTCTTACCTCTCGAAACTCTGTCTTGCATTTTAGTTTACTAAAAGTGCGGTATGCGGCCAAACGATGATTTTAGACCAATACCTACAGGAATAATGGACCTGTAAATGGAAAGCTTTCCATCGAGTTACCAATCCCAAAAAAGAACTATCATTTGTATCCATACTAAATGCTCTTATTTTATCTACTGATGCAAAACAACATACCTCTGTTCTTTTGTCCCAACAGTCATACCCAAATAATCATAATCCGCCAAACGCGGGGCTGTTTGATAAAATAGGCTTGTAAAACTTAAGACGAAATCACATAAACTGAAACAAACTTTCCCTTACAGTTTTTGCCTCTTACGAATGTTATGATTGTTTATCGTGCAAATGACAATGCCTAATGTATGCTCGTTCTTCACTTCTTATCCTATGAATTTATGAGAATTATATTTAAACTAACATATAGCGAAAATTAAAGACACACCTTACCTTTTATGGTGACTCATTAACTCAGGTCATGACCACAAATGACATATTCAAATTAAACATCGTTAGCTGACCCGAGAAAGTGCAGAAGCACTAACATTTGTTACGATTGAGAAACTCGAGTAGGAGTTGATTCACCTGATCATGGGATTGGTCGTGAATAAAATGAGAACATTCAGGCTAGTATATGATTTCTAGGTAGGCAACACAGTTATCTTGACACTTCTGCATTCTATCCAATTTCATCCATTCCTGGAAACTTAAACACGTAATCTTTTTCACCCATTATAAATAGTGTTGGAGCTTCTACTTTCAGTGAATGACCTGCAACAATTAACAACGTTAAGAACACTTAAACACATTATCTAAAGAAAAAGAATAGGGAAAATTTTAAGTATTATCATTTTCAAGATGCATCTTGTACCAACTCAACGTGACAATCGTAGTAACGTATTATTATCAAAAGGGTTATTTTATTTTAGTTTGAGTAAGGATATAATGCATGGCAATTCTTATTCAACATGTTATAATGTCAATAATATCCCAGATCTGATATATTTACCTGTACGGAACTGGAAGTGCAGTCTAAAATCCCGATTTCTCATACAAAGCAACATATACCGCAAGATCATCCTATGTGAACCAATAGGGTAGAGGAGTCAATGGTTCCACCAAATTCATTATCTCTTGGTTTTCAAGGGCTATCTGGATTTCACTTTTAGAGAACTTTTTTAGGATTTTTCGAAAGTTTTAATTTTAGAAAATTCATAAAAAATAAAAAAAAAAGTTTCAGAAAATTACAAAAAAAATAGTTTTTAGTTTTATAAAAATTACTTTTAGGTTTACATTCAGTAAAATCATTTTTACACCTTTTAGATTTTAATTTTAATTTTTGAGCTTTTAATTTTAAGTTTAAAAATAGGACTTTAATTTTAAAAATAGTTAAAAATAGTTTTCTTAGTTTTTATGTCATCTTAGACTTTTCTAAGTTTAAAAATTATTTTTCCCAATTTTTAGAACTTAATTTGCTATTTTTTAGGATTTAATTAGATTAAATTAGTTTTTAATTCATAATAAATAAATAAATAATCAAAAAAAAAGTTTTTCTTTTTCTTAAAATTTTATTTTGTCCTAATTTAGGTTTAGAAATTTAGTTTGAATTTTTAGGAGTTAAATTTAGTGTACTTTCTTATTTGTCGCATTTTATTTGTTTCTCGTTAATTGTTAAGAGTTTAATTGTTTTTAATTGATTGTTTTTAATTGTGCTTTTAATTAGTAGTTATAGAAAACCCAATCAATCTTCGAACCCATTCAAATCAATATCCAATATCAAGCGAGGTTTCAATTTCTCAAATCGTTGGGAAAATGACTCGGGAAATCATACTTTTCGGAAAACATACGTATATTATATATTATATATATCTTTTAGAGTGAGCTTTTCTTAAGGGAGACTTAAGGAAAGTTTTTAATTGCTCTTTTGATATTTTATTATATATTATATTTTTGCGTATATAAAATCTATCAATCATGCATTCCTAAAATCTTCACATCTACAATCAAAGTATTTACTATCAGATCTTGGATTGTAAAATACTAAAAATCCTTAATCAAAAACACAACCTATAATCATTTTAGATTATTACATGATTGTTAATAAATATAGGATTCAGAAGTAATTTAGTCTCAAAAATTATATAGTTAAATGGATTGTTTTAATTCCATGGGTTAAATGGGGCTATTACCTGATTGTTTGAATTCCATGGGGTTATAACTATTCATGACACAACCCCATTAAATTTAGGGACTGAATCTTTTAAGATAATAGATGTAGACCCACCATCCAGGAACCCGAAAGCTTGCCTTTAGGTGCGTGGGTATAACGACCCTTAGTCAAACAGGAACATTAACTACCATAGTTTTTAAGATGACAATTTGATAATTTAAAATATACTATATGTAAATGTCCTTATAGATAGTTTTACTGCTTGATTTTGTTTTTTTAACCATGGTTTCTGACACATTATACGTCTAAATAATCCACGGGGTTATAACCCACATTGCTTCATTTTGTTTTTATTCTATAAAAGTTTCTGCTTTGTGGCTTCAGGTAGCAAACTTAGTGACGTTTTCTGTCAAAATTTGTTGTTGTTATATGGAAGAGAGATGAGGTTGCGATGTCTTTGAATTGAATTGCGGTTCTAGAATGAAATAAATGAAAGAGAGCCGAGCTTGATATATCTTTTTCCGTTTGTCAAGGGAAGCCAACTTTTGAGAAGAAGTTAAGCGGTACGATCTAAATTGAAATGAGAGGGGAAGGAATATGTGATCAAATATCTAAGAAGTTGGCATTATTCTTAAAGATGGTTTTCGGCTTCTTGAATTATGATTCAAGGAATATGTAGTTTTTAATATAAAGTTTGATGACTTTTGGTTGTGTTAAAGATGGTAAATACACAACTTATACTTTGTTCTTGCGCATAATTTATTAACATTTATTTTCTCTTATCGGATGAACATTCATTTCTTGCATGTTGTTTATGCATTCAATAAATAATTTGATATATAATTGATTTACCTTTACTTAAATTTTAGTAAACGACGTTCATAAAACAAGCCCGCCCAGCGGGCGGGCCATGCAATACGTACATAATAACTCTACTATTAGGTGTTTACAAAAAAAAGCTGGATAACAACTATATTAACAAAAACTAAGACTAAAAAGAAATTTGCTTATTAAATTTTGTAAAAATCAAAAATATAAAACCAGACCTAACATAACCATTTAATATTGACCGAGCCAAAATACACCCAAACGAACTTAACTGAAGCGTTTTGATTCGTTCATGGCCAACTGGACTAAACACTCGCAATTATTAAGCCAAACTCACACAAACATGTTTGTCAAAGTATTTAAAATCAAAAAACATAAAAACGCAATAAAAATTAGGATTTTAATGACGCTGGTATTGATCGGATCCAAAAGTTAGTGACTGACACGAACCTAGACAAAACCCTTTATTATAGGGAGATTCAAATTTGACAAAAAACTATGTTTATCTAAAATACCCAAAATATCCCTAGATAATAGAATGAATTAAATAAATAGAAAACAATTTATTAAATTCTGATTGGTCTAGAATAGTTCTGTAAAGTTCTGCACCTAAAATGAGTTCTCAATATATCACTTCACTGTATATATATATATATTGGTTTAAATAAAAAGTTTTAAAGTAAAAAGGATAAAAAGGGTGAAAAATATAAAATATGACATTTGACTAGTAAGGGTGTTCTAGGCATTTGACCATTCTTCTATTAACTCATCATTTAAGTCTCTTTAATCACTAATTTAAGTTTCACTTTTTTAATTCACGTCACAATTTTTTCCCTATTTAGTTATTTTGTCTTTGAGCTTTGTTATGTATTATAAATAGGAAAATACTACATCCACAAAATTTTTACAAACAAAGTTCCACAAAATGACCTGTCATCAATCAAATTAATCTTAATCAATTCTCTATCTACCTTTTACATTCATAACTCCCAATGGATGCATGACAAATCATTTTGTGAGAAAAATTTGTGTAAACATTTTGTGGATGTAGAACACCTCTTATAAATAATGCATCACATAATCTATGAATTATTTATGTATGTCAATTAACTTTTAATATTTTTATAAGTGTGTCAAAAAAATTTATTTCACAAAAATTAGTGTGTCATTTAAAAATTTTGTGTGTCACTAAATGTGTGTCAAGAAAATTTGTGAAGAATAAAGTGTGTCATTACAAATGTACTAAATTTTGTCGCGTGTCACTAAAATTTTAATGTGTCACTATAAATTTACCAAGAAATTTTGTGTCACTACAATATGCTAATATTTTAGTGTGTCATTATATATGTAAAAAAATGGTGTGTCACTATACACATATCATGGAACTCGGTGTGCCACTACAAAAGTACAATTTGTGTAAAAAATATGTGTGTCACTATATATTTCTCAACAAATTCAATGTGCAATGAAAATTAATGTGTCATAATGAGTAAGGAACGTTTTTAAAATTTGGTCAAGTAACAAAAAAATTAATTTTCCACATTTGCCCTTATTAATGAAGAGTTAATGGTGAACATTTAAAATATTTATTAAAACACTATTCTTAACCTCATCCATTGATCAATTTTGGCTAGTTAGATCTAATGATCAAAAAGCCTTCTTATCCTTTTTACCCCAATATACATTTCACAATAACCGACCCCATACATATATATATATACATGTATATATATATATATATATATATATATATAAAACATATTTTTTCTAAAGAATTTGATGAGAAATTGAAAATACAATTTTTTTCTTTGAATATGCACACTTTCAAAAAAAAAATTATATTTCCAATTTCTCATCAAATTCCTTAAAACAAATACGTTTTTTTTTTAAAACATATTTGTTCTATTTAGAACATATGCGCAGAAATACGATTATTGAAAACGTGCATGTATGTTTTTGAGAGTTCTTGCAGTTCTCGCACTTAATTTGTTGCTGAAAATAAAGTTACACTATATATATATATATATATATATATATATATATATATATATATATATATATATATAAGAAGAAACCTTAAAATGAGAATGATAAGAAGAAACCACAATCACACATTTAAGATGCACCTACAAAAATGGATGCATCTCCCATTAAAATTATCTCTCCTATTTAAAATGTGTGGATAGAAAATCTTCTTATTCTTCTCATTATAGTTTTTCTTCTCACCGGATCCCTACTATATATATATATAGTAGGTATCCAGTGAGAAGTAAATTAATATAAGAAGTTGTGAGAAGTGACTAAAACCACACATTTAAGATGCAACGACTTGCATTAGATGCATTTTTATTCATTTAGATGCACCATTTTGAGTTTCGAACGTTAATTTGACGCGTAGATGGTGCAAATTGATTTTTGTAATTTTGGCACATGCACTGGAACAAAAAACAAGAGAAAAAATGAAATTCATCTAATATACGTATATGCATCTAATTAAAAGCTAGAAAACACATTATGATGCGTATATATATATATATATATATATATATATATATATATATATATATATATATATTCAAACGTTTTCTATCAGTATTTTATTAAAATGTTTATATTAAATTTTACACATTTTTTTCCAAGTTAAAGTTTAGAATATGATGTATGATTTGTTTGGTAAAAGCACTAGATGTAAACAGTAGTTATGATCAGCACCTGTATTTTTTTATATAGAAACATTTGGTAATGTTGTTATGGTTGTAATCATAATGTGTAAAACAGCTTGTAAATGCTCAACGCTTCTAAATGCTACTTCATAGAGCGTTGGAAAATGAGCATTCCAAGAAAGAAGGAAAATCTACTTTGTCAAACGAGCATTGAAATCATAACGCTTAACACTCACCGTTCATCGCTTCTAAATGCGCCTAAAAGCTCTCCACTAAACAATCCCGTAAAGTTACATTTGATTGAACATGAATTTGGTTCTATACTTTTATACTTATAAACATGGTTTCAATTATTACCTTTATATACAATAGTGAAGTAAACGACGGCGTTTGAGGGTGCAAAACGACGTCGTTTTGAGGGTGGGTTGGGCTTGTTGTGAGGGGGTTGGCCCAAAATGCGGTCATTTTGGGGAATAACGACGTCGTTTATGTAGTAATCATATCTTTCTAAAGTGCATTTAGCCTCTACGACGTCGTTTTGTTTCTTTTTTATTTCTTTTTTTAGTGGTGGTACATATAAGTGGTTTCCACCAAACTTCATTTAAAACATAGGATCACTTACCCTATTTTCCCACCGTCCTCGTCGAAGCGAGCAAAAGGTGTCGTCTATAGAATTCTACTGCCGCTTACTTGACTTACAGTTTACAGGTTAGTTGGTGGTTGTTTTTATGGCTTGTATGTGCTTTGTTTTGGTGTTGTTTGCGTTTCGTCTTTTGATATATAGGAATAGTGTGTTATGTTTTAAGTTGTTTGTTGGATTATACGATGTTTTTAGAAGATTATTCTGTTGAGGTATTCGTAATATTTTGATAAAATGCAAGTGGTGATCAAAACTGTGGTTGCATGGCTGGTAGTATATATATATAGTCGCGTTTGGTGTTTGGTTGTTGTGTATTTGTAAGTACGACTTATATGTTTGTGCTTTACTTTTTGTGTGATTAAGATGTGGTGGTTAGTTTGTTACAAAAAATTACACAATCGTAAGAGTGATGGATTGTGCTTGCATGATTGCGTGTGTAGGTGTTAGTTGGTGTTTTGATTTTGGTCTTTCTATTTTCGGCATTTTGTATTGTGTGATGTTGCATTTTAGTTTATCAGAAGGGTTTTGTGTTTGTGTTTTGTTATTGCTGCATGGATGTGGTTGTAGGTGTAAGGGGGTGTTTCGTTTTTGGTATGTGTTTTCGTGATTTTATGTTTTCTAATGTTCCATTGTAGTTTAGTGGTTCAGCTTTATGATTGTGTTTTTTGTGGTTTTATCAAGTTGTGTGGTTGGAGAAAGTGTTGTTTTGTTTTTCAAATTTCAAAAAACGGTAAGATAAGTTAAAGAGGCAATTTATTTGGTGAGGTCGTTTACGTCTAGCAACAACCTTCTGACAGTATTGGTATGTTGTTCCTCGGTTGTTTTCTTTGTTTACCATTCTTTTGTTGATCAGGTTTACTTATTTATATGATGTTTTTTGCTTTATGATGTTGCTCATATATGCGTGAACTTTATTCGATGATGGTGAACATTTTAAGTTGCATTCATATTTATCGCCCTAATCTTGCTCATGTATATAACAATGGAATGGAAAGTATATCCGAAAAACAGTATGCAGATGTCGTTTGCTTGCAGCGAGCTAGAAAGTCAACGGTTTAGGCTTATTCATGTAATTTGGTATGGTTGAGTTGCGCGATTTTAATTTTGTATAAAGCATGAAGGAATTCAATGGAGTTTGGCCAACGTGTGCAAATGTGGTGTTTTTCGAATTGGTGCAGACATTGGATGTTGGAAATCTATCACCATACCTGCAAAAATACTAGTCTTTCGCTTTTTAAACAACTCAAGAACGTTTTACACGTGGGGTTATCGAGACGCTTGTACGCTATGATATTATGTTGCTCGATGGAGCATATCTGCGCGATTGTTGATGTAGCATCATTAGTGTTGCGCATTTCTTTGGTGTTGCCTAGCCTTTCTAATATGCGTCAATAGAAATTCGCCGCTCGTATTCGTGTGTATACTAGGAGTGGGATGTGGCATTCAATAAATTGTCGGTTCCCTTTTTGTTGTGTTTGGTATATTAATTGTTGAATAATATGTGATTCCGTTTTGATTTATGTTGATGATACCCGCGACAAAGAAAGGGTCTTTGTGTATTAGCTTTTGTTGTGAGAGTTTTTTTTGTTTCTAAAAGACTGTTTATTTTGTGGCAGAGATGGCAACAAGCACCAACATTCAAGTGACACAGACAATGTCAACAATATGATAGTATCTAGTAGCCATGTCACTAACATTGTTGATTTGGACATCACTTCCAGGAACAAGACGATAGAGGTGAATGTATACCGTAAATGGCTATCTACTTGCGAATATGGATGTCCTAGCGGATCTAATTATATTGATGCCAAGGTATGTGAAAATGACGGGGCTCTACCAGGATTGTCTTTGTATTTCCATTGCTGAGCGCTACAAAACATAGTTTATGTCAAACATATGGACAAATCTGCATGTGCCGATCAGCTTTAGGATATTTACGTGATTCAAAAATATACCAAACAATAGATTCCCAAATCATTATTTATCATGTTGTTAGTTAAGGCCATACAATGAAACGAAAGTTACTAGTGAAAAAACTTCTTGGTAATGCACATTATTGTCAAGAGTGTAACGATGAAGAACTTTTATGTATTTCTATTATTTTCAAATAGCGAAAATTAGTAGACTGAGTTGTATCATTGCTGCTTGGTTATGATTATCATGGGATGCGTTTCAGACGAGTCAATGGACCTTAATATTAACGATTTATAATGCTGTGCTGGAAAAGCCATAACACAAGAAGACTATAATGAAGGGTGATTGAAATTGTGAACTCTAATGTAGTTTAGTCTTTTACTCTTAGGCTTATATGAATTATTGTAGTTATCTATGAAAAACTTTTCTGATTCTTATAACTTAATTTCGGTTCATTGTTTTCGTGTGATTCGGCCTATTCGCATCGCAACGCTCACGACCTCATGGAAGTGAGTATTGTGTACATCTAGTTTAGGCGACGTGGGTTGGTTTGTAGATCGATATTAATGCTATGGTTATAAAGCAGTCATTTATAGATGTGTAGGTTGTAGTGTTACTCATGGTGATTGTGGTCTGTTGGTGTAAGGGTAAGATGTACGGGTCATGATTTTTTTTGGGCGAAGTGGGAAGAGGCCGACAATTGTTGGGTTGGTGGGGAGGTTAGTTGGGTTTTGTAGTTTTTTTTTTTTCTCGCAAACTTTGGTTTGGTTTAGTATAGTGAGTGTTCACGGTGTCTTTTTTTTGTTTTTGTGTGGGGTGGGTTTTTTGGTTTGACGCGGGGGGGTGGGGTGGGGGGGGGATTTTGGGTGCTCTGGGCAGGCTTTGTGACGGGGTTGGGGGTTTGGTTCTTAGTTACAAAGCATTTTTTTGGGCAGTGGCCTTGTCTTCGTATTAGATGGTGAGGTTATCCTAGGTGGTTGTGCATTCGGAGTAGTGTGTTGCATATAATACCGTTTCTTTAGTTATATTGTAATATAGAGTATTTATCCGTTCGTTTTGGTTTTTTCAGGTGTTGCAGTTTGTTGTTTGTTAGCGTATACGGCTTACGCATTGGCGGGGATGTTCAGGTGATGGGTGTTGAGGCGGGGGGTTTCGGCTTGTGTGTGTTTCGGCGCGGCTGTGGTGGCTTGGATTTTGCCTATTTTAGTCTCTATTTGGTGCTTTTCTTTTATAATCTTTGTTTCATTTTATAATTGAGGTTTCTTTAAAAATTAATATATTTATAATGAAATTTAAATCCGATGGGAACATAACATTTTTATAAATCTTATACCAAGGTCTTCTCGTTCCGGGCACCGTCATTTTTTCTTCTATTGTGTGCGTTTACAGCACTCCACTGCCCCCATGACTATGATGAGACTGGACTGTTTATACCATGGACATATTGTCAGTCTCATTCAGCGAGTTACAGTAATCTCGGAAAGTGTACATGATTTCCAGCTGTGTGGTATCGGCTATCAAGCAGAGGGTCAAATATTATGCACTAGACAATTATTTTCCCAAGCATTGAGAAGTACAAGGTGTTCTCTATCGTCTATGAACCAGTATATGGCATTATATGTAACACCCCCCTCAAAAGTCACAACGCAGCGGAATACCACTTGGGGTGCTACTTCATAGTCATTCATAACGTACAAGTCTACAGAGAACGACTACTAGTGAGTCGTTTTGAAAAGTCAACCAATTTCAATAAATTTTTAAAATACAGAGTTACAACCGGGTCCCATACTTGTAATGTAATAGGAACAAACATTTTCAAATATTTTTTGAATGGTACTCAAATTATTGAAAAACTGAGCCTTTAAAGTTTTGATATCCGCGCATCCAAATGCTCCCAATGCTCCGCTAGCAAAATAATAACCTGAGAAAATACATGCAAAATGTCAACAATAATGTTGGTGAATTCATAGGTTTAAGTAAAAGCAGTATTGAAATAATTCAAGAAATATTTCAGTAAGAAAAAGAAGCGTTACAACATTTAAAAGTATTAGTTCCGAAATTCAAGTAGTGATTCAATAAATCAAGAAATGTTCAGTAGTGAACCACAAGACTTAAGTAATGTAGACAAGAGAAACAAATTCACCAAGTCTAAATGAAATATATATTATTGCACTAAGCTCATGACATCGAACCTTAACACGTAATATAATCAAATCAGTAATCGTAATATCTGCCCCAAACAGGAAAAAGGATGTTGCCAAAACATCCTACGTATTATTCAAATGTTAAGTGCGCCACATGGTTATCTAGAAACCATATCCCGGGCGAGGATTGTCAGTCCCGATAGATCTATCCACAACACTCGCGTTTACTCAGCCGGTATTTAACGGTTCATGATAAAAAGGAGACTTAGCGGCAAGGGTAATTAGGCAATAATATGATCTGGAATAGCATACAATTGCAAAACACTTGTGTCCAAAGTAAAACAAATAATGTGTTCAAAACTCACAGTTTTCATATATAGGAATTCAATGACCTCAATCATGTAGTAAGCAAATCAAGCTTTAGTAATTTCATGAGAAAACAATCATGTAATGCACATGTTTTTAGAAATCATGTAGTAATCAAGTAAAAGCTTTAATAAAAATAGTCATGTAACGCTTAAGTAGTATAAATCAATAATTTTTCTTAGTAAAACGAGCATGTATTCTCACCCCGAAAACAGTTTATGAAAACCATTAAAAGAGAAAGGGTGGGGCTATGAACTCACCTTAAGCAATAGAAGATCAAAAGGTAAATGAATCGTCGGACGTACGGAACCTCTAAGTACCACCTAAAAGATGTGGCGCGACTTAGAATCGCTAAAGTATAAGCCAATATGTAAAAATAATATAAGTGTTCATGAAGTGTGTGTCCAAAATAAGTATGGCATTGCACTCGGATTTTCAAAGTAATTTTACTCAAAACTCAACGTCTAATCTGAAATTATTGGTATCAAGACATGTGTTTAGTTTTACCTTTTAACTCCTATTTTATCAAAGTTAATCTATACGTTTTAAATTTCAAGTCAACACGCAAATTTCCAAATTCTAAAATTAAGCCAACTGCCCGAACCTCTAGCTCCTAAACCGTAATTGATAAAAATACAAGGTTTTCACCTACTAAAATCATTTTGAGTCTATTTTTAAAAAATGCAGACCTCATGTTTTAAAAATTTCAAAACCATGTGAAAAGACCAATTTACCCTTGGTTATCCAAAACAGATTATTTCTAGAATTTTAACCCTTCACGAAAACGGACATAAATCACAATATATGATAGCTATTAAAGTGAGGCCAATTGGAAGTGTTAGGTCTATGTGTCCTCTACAGAGCTCGACTTTTTAATTCAACAATTTAGTGTAAAATATGGAGTTTTAATCATCTTCCTAACAGTTGTCCAGATTTGACTATTTTTAGTAAATCGGCCATATCTCACTCATCCGGAGGAGATACGGCTCTATCCAATTCATCACATGTACCAAAAACATATACCAATATGTCTATCTAATATCCTAGGCATCCCATGACCAAAAATATTTCGTATTATTCTCATCTAGCTACTGATGTAAAACTGCCCTAATATCCACTTTACCAACACACACTCTCATCAAGTTTGACCTTACAAGAGTAGAAGCAATGCCATAACATATTTCTTTACACACTTACAACCATCAAAATATATGTTTTTCCAGAAAACAAAAATCAAATATGAACTATTACAATGGAGAAAATAAAGAAATAAAATAGAGCTTACAAAGAAAATAAAACTAGTGAAATCAAAACCACTTTTACTCCTTTCTTTCTTGCTAAATCTTCAACCCAACAACACCATTAACCCATGCATAAACTCTTCAAAATATCATTATAAATCAGCCCCTAACTAGAATAGATGATGCTCTTGAAGATGATTAATCAAGGTACACAACAATTAGCACATGAAACCTTAAACCTTGAAACTTAATTATTATTTGATTAGTAAAATTTTGGCATGAAAATGTTGTTATGGTGGAGGAGGAGGAGGACGAAAATGAGGAGGCTAAGGAGAGGAAATATGAGTTTTTTTTTCTTTTTGATATGATCTATGAGAAGAATTGATGGTGCAGTTGAAGTTTCAAGAGCATGCAACATTTTTCTTCCAAGTGCCTTAGAGGTCATGAGAGAATGACAACACATTATGTGTTGGTTAAACACATGGTTTAGAAAGCTAGTAGTTAATATTTTGTGTTAAATTTGGTATAAGTGGATATTTTTAGGGCCAACGGGTATAAACGTAAAATATAGCATGGGTTAAGGTGGAACCACGAAGTGAAAACGTAAACAATAAAAATAGTTCTACATCATTCGGGATATTTTTCTGAAATAATAAATTATGTAGAGTACGTAAACTAATACTTAGTCTAAAGTCGGGTTCACTTTTAATAAAATGTTTTATTACGGACGCGAGACAACCTATTCGGTTAAATAGAAAAAAAAGAAAAAAAATATTTTACTTAAAGGTAAAAATAAAAACGAATAATGAATTTAAATATTGACTTTGAAATTACGAAATGTTACATTATCTACCCCTTAAGGGAGCGTCGTCCCGGTGCTCAATTCACCTTATTTTCCGTATGGTTACTTGTAAAGAGATGAAGATATACTCAGGTCCTCGTCGAGGTTTTCAACAAAAATTGAATGAACAATAGTCAAAGTATCAAATATATGCAATGAACATGAGCGAACAAATTGAATGTCGCAAGAATCCTTAAAAGGAAGGATAAAATACATGACTCGAAGAAAAAGCCATTGGAAACGAAGAATTTAGCGAGTCGTCAATTCTTGGAAGCGATTAATGGTTCATTACTATTAGCTTATCAAGTTCGCGGCGATCAATACACATTCGGAAAAATCCATATAACAAATTACGAGTCGAAAGAAGTTCAAGATAGCCATTTGTACAAAAGCAATAATGATAGCAATTCGAAAAGTAAAGACAATGAATGATTCGTACGGACGAATTACTTATTAAAAGAGACGCACGCCTTATCGGATACGCATTTGGAAATAATCGAATGAACAAATTACAAACCGAAAGAAGTCTAAAGACTCGGTCGAATGAAGGTAATAACGATAATGATTAGATGAACGAAGAAAAGGAATTATTCGTACAAACGGATTACAAATCAAAAGAAGGTTGTTCATACGAATGCCATACACTTAGGCCCACTCATTTACAAATCATTATTTACATCCAAAGGCGTCCCAATCCATGTAAATAAGAATAAAAAATTTATGGTTCGGTGATTTATAATTTAATTATTCAAATAAAGAGGCGTCCCAATCTATTTCAATAAGATAATTATAAATTATAAATTAGCCTACTTAAGCATTGCCACAACAAAACACGAGATCAAAACAATATTACGTTGAGAAGAAGGAGTCTCCTTGGCGGCATGATTCTTCAAAATCATAAGAAGTAACGAGAAGAATAATGAGACGTTAGTCAACCGCGTTCCAAAGGTAAGTGCCAAAAGATGGCACGATCCAAGGTGACAAGTTAAAGCCGTATTCCTATCAACTGGAAGACTTCAAAACGATGGATTACGAAATCACATATGTGATTCAAAAGCATAAGAAGAGTGTTCAAACTTAGAGTCAAATGTTACAATAACTAGTGGAATTGACAAACTACGCCGAATTTTAATATCATCAAAAGAGAATAAGGTAAAGTCATGAAAAAGTTTGAAGTTAATCGTAAGAGATCAAAAAGAAAATAGCCCATATGTATAGGAATCCTTATATAATACCAGTATCAACGCTCAAAGGAGTAAATGAGAAATCAAGAAGTACGCGAAAATCAGAGTGATCAATATTTATATAACAGACCGATATAAGGTAAATAGTAAGACGTCATAAGATAGACGTAAGAGGGCGAAATCATAGCCAAGTGTTAAATACTGCTTATCCATGTAATAGTAGTATAAATGCAAAGGAAAGCTTATAAGGGATCAAAGAGCATGCGCGCGCGGATATCGAACAACGGTGAAAGACTCTTAAAATTTTTCAAAAAAAAAACAATTATAATCCAGGTTTTGAAAACGAACTAGTTCGTTATAATTTGAGCTCTGATACCACTTTGTAACACCCCCTCCCCCAGAGTCACAATGCAGCGAAATACCAGTTGGGGTGCTACTTCATAGCATAAAGTACAAGTTACAGAAAATGACTCTAAGTGAGACGTTTTGAAAAGTCAACCATTCGATAAATTTTATAAAATATCATAGTTATAACCGGTCCCATTTGTAATGTAATAGAAAACATTTTCAAAACATTTTTCGAATGGTACTCAAATTATAAAGCCTTCAAAAATATATCCGCGCGGCTCAAATGCTCCCAATTCTCAGCTAGCAAAATAATAACCTGAGAAAATACATGCAAAATGTCAACAATAATGTTGGTGAATTCATTGGTTTAAGTAAAAGCAGTATTGAAATAATTCAAGAAATATTTCAGTAAGAAAAAAAGTGTTACAACATTTAAAGGTATTAGTTCTGAAATCCAAGTAGTGATTCAATAAATCAAGAAATGTTCAGTAGTGGACCACAAGACTTAAGTGATGTAAACAAGAGAAACAGATTCACCAAGTCTAAATGAAATATATATTATTGCATTAAGCTCATGACACCGAACCTTAACACATAATATAATCAAATTAGTAATTGTAATATCTGCCCCAAACAGGAAAAGAGATGCTGCCAAAACATCCTACGTATTATTCAAATGTTAAGTGCGCCACATGGTTATCTAGAAACCATATCCCGGGCGGGGATTGTCAATCCTGATAGATCTATCAACATGGTTAAACACATTGTTTAGAAAGCTAGTGGTTAATATTTTGTGTTAAATTTGGTATAAGTAGGTATTTTTAGGGCCAACGGGTATAAACATAAAATATAGCATGGGTTAAGGCGGAACCACGAAGTGAAAACGTAAATAATAAAAATAGTTTTACATCATTCGGGATATTTTTCTAAAATAATAAATTATGTAGAGTGCGTAGACTAATACTTAGTCTAAATTCGGGTTCACTTTTAATAAAATGTTTTATTACGAACGCGAGACAACCTATCCGGTTAAATCGAAAAAAGAAAAAACTATATTTTACTCAATGGTAAAAATAAAAACGTAGAATGAATTTAAATATTGACCTTGAAATTATGAAATGTTACATTACATACAAGAACAACAAGAAAGAAAAGAGAGTGATGAGACATCAAGAGATTCATAAGTTTTGTGATGCTACATTAAAAAGAGTTTTGGAAGGATTGAAAAGCTACAATAAAAATGTGAAGCATGGTTATGTGACTCCAAGTCTCAGTAAAGAAGATGTTGAGTACCTACAACTGTTTGAGGAAGAGATTGAAGAATTATTGAAGCATCGTGATCAGATGAGACATTGGGAAATGTACGTGAACGGAAGACCACTAGGATCAAGAAGGGAACGCCCAGAATAATCGACCCTTAGGGGGAGATTGTTAGGATCATAAAAGTGTCGATTTTGATACTTTAAGTGGTTTTATTTATTATTAGTGTTTAGTCTTTATTTTACAAAGTAGAAAGTAGTTTGTAATAAGAAGAAATATGCAAAAAGTGAAAAATAACATATTATCTAAAGAATAGGGACTAGATTGCAAAATTAGGAAAATAAAGAAAGAGAAGCTAACATCTCTCTCCTATAAATACCCACCTAATTAACATTAGGTGATTAAGGCTTGTAACAAACTCACTTTCCCTCCCATTTCTCTTTTTATAAAATTTGGAAAATTGTGAAAGTCTTGCCTTCCTCTTTTAATTCTCTCTATTATAAACCTTCCTAAATCGTGTGATTCAAGATAAAACAAGACCTAACAAGTTACTCTAGCAAGAACTATGTTAGGAAATTTCTTAGGACTCTTTATCCTAAATGGACAGCAAAGGTCACGAGGATTGAAGAATCAAAAGACTTGACATCACTATCACTTGGCGAACTTATCGGTAACTTGAAAATTCATGAAGTGGTTATTAAGAATGATTCTGAAATAATCAAAGGTAAAGGAGAAAGGAGATCTATTGCCTTAAAGGCTAAAAAAGAATCTAGTGATGAAGAAAGTTCGGCTTCTGGATGATAATAAGTCATTCCAAAAGAACTGGGATGACAAGAATGTTAAAAGTAAAAGAAAGTGTTTTAGATGCGGAGATCCGAATCATCTTTTTAGTGAATGTCTGAAACCACCAAGAAAGAAGAACCAAAGGGCTTTTGTTGGAGGTTCTTGGAATTATAGTGGTGAAGAAGATGAAGAAAGGAACAAAGACAAAATGTGTCTGATGGCTCATGCATCTAATGAGGCACATTCCGAATCTTTATACTTTAGTTATGAAAACTCGTCAATAGTGATTACACATTACACAACGAATATAATAAGTTGTGTAAAATGAGCTTAAAAGTCATAACTAAAAATAAGTCTTTAAAAACTATTAGATCTAAGTTAGATAAGGAAATTCTTGAGTTAAAAGAAAAAGTTAAGAAACTTGAAAGAAACAAAGAAATTGATATAGGATGTACATCATGTCAAAATATTTAGGTAGAAAACGAGCAACTCAAAGACGAAGCTTCTAGGCTTACTAAATTTAAAAACAGCACTCGTTCACTTAAAGAAATGATAAGCTTCTAAAAACCTTTTCTTGATAAATCGGGACTAGGAATTAATTTATTTCAAACGTCAACTAGTGTGACAAAACAAATAAAGTTTGTAGAATCTCAAGAAACTAAAACAACGGGGGACGGTCCCCTTTATTGTTCAGACGGTCCCCTTAAAGTTAAAGGGGCCATTAGACCGTCACCTATTGAAGAAAATTAAATGTCAAATTTAAAATCTGATTTGAGTCCAGAACCAAAACATATAGTTATCAATAATGTTAAGGTACCTATTTCTAGTAAAAATGAAGTTAACGTTTTTATAAACCATCTTTGAAACCGGGAGTTGGTTATACAAAACCCAAAGCTAGATCAAAAACTTCATAACCTAGGAAAATAGTACTTCTCAACCTCGGTCTAAAACACCGCAACCTAGAAGAAATTATAGAAGACAAAGTTACCTAAATGTTTATCCCATAACTTGGAATAACTCCCGACAACAAAGTAACATTCCTTAGGGAATTTGTCCACTATCTCAACATCTGAATCAAATGCAACAAATGCATGGGATGTTTAATGCTAACAATTTTGGAACCATGAGATATTGGGGACCAAATATTTAAGTTTTTGAGTAATTTAAATAGATATGCTTGAGAATTGATTTGGAGCCTGACGAATGGATTAAAGATAGTAGATGTACAAAGTACATGATGGGAAATAGAAATCTCTTCTCATCATAGAAAGCATTCAACGGATGTAACGTCATTTTGGTAGTAAACTACGAGGGAACATTATTGGCAAAGTACGATCTCTCATAAATCACTTACTATCGAAATCGTTGAGCATGTAAATAACTTACGCTTTAATCTACTTAGCGTAAGTCAAATATGTAATAATAAGTGTAAGGTACTATTTTTCGAGCACGATAGTAAAATTACCAAGGATGGTAAGATCATAGGTAGACGTATTAGGAAGAGTGGTTTGTATGTGATGAAAATGGGTAATAAGTCTAAAGACAAAATTTGTCTAGCAACCATTGACGAAAATTCTACATTATGGCATAGGAGATTAGGTCACGTAAATATGTGTTTAATTCAATCTTTGGCGTCTATGGAATTAGTTATAAATTTACCTAAGCTTAAGTTTGATCAACATTTATGTGACGCTTGTAAAATTGGAAAACAAGCTCATGCTTATCATAAAGCTAAGAACATGGTCTCAAAAACTAGATGCCTAGAACTTCTACACATGGATCTATTTGGTCCATCTGTCGTACAGAGTTACAGAAGAAACCTTTACACCTTAGTAATAGTAGATGACTATTCTAGGTACACGTGCACAAGATTTCTTAAACTAAAAATGAAGCTTTCGAACATTTCAAAATATTTAGTAAGAAAGTCCAAAATCAACTAGGTTGTCTGGTTACGCGCGAACTCACCCCTTTTTTATGTGTAAATAAACATAAACATATATATATATGTAAATATATAAAAATACAC
>BQNB010119795.1:0-20752 GCA_026074375.1 Tanacetum coccineum
GCAGTACGTTGACTTTTCCTTACTAAGTAGGCAGTACTTCGATCTTCAACTTAGCAGTACTTTGACCTTTTGCTTAGCAGTACTTTGACCTTTTGACTTGCATTTCCCAACAAGGTTAGAAGTCCATAAGGATCTGTTTGATAGCTTATTTTTAAGCTAGAAAAGTCCCTTTTGGATTTTTGCTTAACAGTACTAACCTAAAGCTAGCAGTACTAACTCTAAATTAGTACTGCTGAGTTTCTCTGGCTTAATTTAGCTTATTTGCTTGTTGAATTTGCTTATTTTGTGTTCTATTTATCTTATTAGGTTAGTCTTAGCTAAATTTAGCTTATTTCCTTTTGTGTAGAGCTTATTTGGGCTTATTTACATTTTAGCTTAAAATTTTAAATGTTTATTAGTTTTTTAGCTTATCTGCCATTCTAGCTTATTTTAGTTGCTAATTTTTGTTCTTAAGTGCTTATTAGATATTGCTTATTGTCTGTCTTAGCTTATTTTCCATTTTTATTTGCTTATGTGTTCATAAAAGCCCAACAGTTAGTTTAGCTTAATGAGCCCTTAGCTTAAAAAGTTAATACTGCCATCTATTTGTGCTTATTTTCCCGGCTTATTGTGAGTTTTGAATAAAGTTCCTTTTTTAAATTTGCTTAATTTTGTGTCCTTTATAAGTTTTAGAAAAAGAAAAAAAGAAAAAAAAAGGTTTTTATAAAAAGAGAGAGGCCTAGGCTCGAACCCTGGACCTCCCCCTTCATAACAAACGTCCCACGCTCACACCCTCATAACCATTGTGCTTCAATAGCTCATCCAGCTATTGTTGCACAATTAATTCTCTTATACCTTTTTTTAGCCCATAAGACCATAAGCTGTTTTTGGCTTAATTCGTGGCTTAATTGATAAGCTGGGACCTCCAGCTTATTTTTCATAGATCCATCTTTCTTTTAGCTATTTTCCTTAATTTTTTAAGATTTTTCCCATTTTGTTTTCTATTTTTAATCATTTATTTTCTTTAAATTGTTTTTTAATTATTAAAAATTAAATAAAAATAAAAAAAATATTTTTCTTTTTTGGAAAATTTTATTTTGTCCTATTACACTCAGGAAAAATAGGAAAACTTTCGTAGGGTCATTTTTGCACATTTTGAGTTTTTAAAGCACGGGTCTCGGGCCTAGTTTTCGTTTTCTTTATTTTTAACACTTTTAAGCTTCCGTTTTAGAATTTTCTTTCATTTTTCTTTTAACATAGTTATTTTAAATTATAAAAACTTTAAAACATCATTTAGGGTTTAGTTTTTGATAATTTAGTTTTTTACTCGCGTTTTTACTTTCCCGTCTACGTTTTAGGATTTAATCATTCTATCTTTCGTTCTTAGGTTTTCCTAATCGTTTTTGCACTTTAATTAGAAAAACCAAATCCAAACTTTTTTTTATTCAAACATCAAATATCAAACCGACTCTCGACTTTCCAATTCACTCCTTGTTGGGACTACGACCCGGGAACATCAAATCTTATACTCCTCGGATATCATTGATTATTTTTGAGTTTATACCTATTATATGTATGTTATATATATTTAATTATATATATTATATTATATACTAAAAGGTGTAAGTCCAAAAATCCAATCAATTTTTGGCGCCGTTGCCGGGGAGGAGTGTAAAAGCGTTTGTCGTTTCGAAGTTTGACAATTAGTGCTTTGAAGATCCTTCCTTGTGGAGTTACTTTCTTTATAAAAATACAAAAATACAAAAATATTTTTCCTTTTCTTTTATTAGTATATTTATATATATAAAAACCAAAAAAAATCAAGAAAAATCAAAAATATAAAAAAATTGTCCTTAATTATCAATAAAAATCATCAAGTTGGTAAAAGAACACCAACATATAATACTTTCAACTGAAGTATTATCCATTAATAAGTTCCCGAACCAAAGATTTAAAACTTACCTTTTGTGTCACTAGCGACGTACGGCTCACCTTTAAAAGTTAATTCTTTTAAAGAGCTACCGTGAAGCTTGTTGATTATTAGGTTTAAGTGTCTTATCTCGTTATTAAAATAGATTGTGAAAAATTGTTGAAAAAAAACCAAAAAAATTAGTGTAAACTTTCTTTTTATAGTTTAAGTGCATGCGCACTCGTTCTCAATCTCGAAATTAATATCTTCCTCAACAACAAGCCCCACCGGTAGTTGTTGATCCTTTTAATCTTGAAGAGCCTTTTGATAATCCTCCCGTAGTTGACATGGCCGCTAATGGAGCTGGTGGTGCCGGACCACCTCCCGCCGGAGGAGGTGGTTTACCAGTTCCCAACCTCCGGACTATGGAGGAGTTGTGCCAACCATCTTTAGATGGTCGAGGTGGACCAATTGCTCCGATTGCAATTCAAGCAACGACTTTTGGACTTAAGAATGACACGATTCAACAAGTTCAAAATTCGTGTCCATTTTACGGACCGGGTGATGATGCCAACAAGCATCTCGACAAATTTTTGCATGTCACCCAAAGCATGAAAGTGAATGGGGTCTCCGATGACGCCCTTCGTCTACATCTCTTCCCTTACTCCTTGCAAGATCGTGCCGCCGAATGGTTTGATCGTTTGCCAAGGAATTCTATCAACTCTTTTGACCAAATGGCAAAAAAAATTCTCAGAAAATACTTCCCACCCTCTATGGTGACCAAGTTAAGAAATGATATTACAAATTTCCATCAAAGACCCAGAGTCCGTTATTTGAAGCTTGGAACGTATAAGATTCCAATTGATCGATGTCCTAACCACAACATGTTACCCGTGACTCAAATAGATACCTTCTATAACGGGCTAACATTAAGGCATCGTGATACCATCAATGCAGCTGCTGGCGGGACCTTTATGAAAAGGCGCCCCGAAGAGTGCTATGATCTCATCGAAAATATGACCGCCCATCACAATGATTGGGATACTTCTTCTCAATAGAATGAGTCATCGAGTTCTATCGCTTCTTCTAATCCAGAAATATCATCCCTTAAGTTTCAAATGGAAGAGATGAATAGGAACTTAACAAGAGTGCTTCAAACAAACCAACAAGTTAATACCGTAACACCGAGTTGCGAGACTTGTGGTGGTCCTCATTCTTACAATGATTGTCCAGCCACCGTTGGCCAAAATCAGAACGTATATGCTGTGGGAGCCTACAATCAAGGTGGTAATTCCTACCAACCTCAAGGTAACCGCAATCTGCTTAGCTATCGTTCGAACAATTATCTCGGACCACCAGGTTTCAATGTAAATCAAAATCAAAATAGAAGCAATCAAAATCAAAACAACCAGGTTCAGCCTTATCAAAACCGGAATAAGGGAAACAACCAAAATAACAATCAGGGTAGAAATCAATTTTTCCAGGGTGCTAATCATAATCAGAATCAGGTTCAAAATTATCAAGCCCCTAATACCCAACCTCCGGTTGCTTTACCGCAAGAATTAACAAACTACATCAGGATTAATGAAAACAAGATCAATTCAATGCAAACTCAAATGAACAACTTGGCTACTTCGAATCAAAGGCTTGAAAGTATGCTAGGTAACTTTATAAAAATGAATACCGCTTCTACCTCGGGTATGGGATCTCTCCCTAGCAACACCGTTGCTAACCCAAAAGGTGAGTTGAAAGCCATTACCACTCGAAGTGGTCTTGCTCTTGATGGACCTTTCGTTCTTATCCCTCCTCCATTCATAAATCCGGAGGAGGATGAACATGAAGAGGAGATTTTAACGGACCAAGATAACTCCGAGTTTACCATCAAGGTCCCACCTCCTCCCGTTCAACAAGCTAAAGCTAAACAAAGAAATTTTGTGATTCATCAAAGGGATCCTCTTCACCTGAACATCCCTTATCCGTCTAGAATGAATCAAGAGAAGCAAAAAGAAAAAGATGAAGTCTAAATCCATAAATTTTGGCAAATGCTTAAACAGCTTCATATCAATATCACTCTTGCCGATGCATTGATTTTAATCTCAGAATATCAAAAGATGCTTAAGTCTCTCCTTTCTAATAAGGAGAAGCTTATTGAATTGGCAAATACACCCATTAGTGAAAATTGCTTAGCTGTTATCCTAAAGAAGCTTCCCGAGAAGCTAGGTGACCCTAGGAAATTTCTCATTCCGTGTGGTTTTAATGAGCTCAAGTGCAAAGCCCTAGCCGATCTAGGTGCTAGCATCAACTTGATGCCACTCTCGGTGTGGAAAGAATTAGGGTTACCCAAGCTTATTCCCACCCAAATGACTCTTGAACTAGCTAACCGTAATATTTGCACTCCGAAAGGAATTGCAAGAGTTGTCTTTATTTCGGTTGGAAAGTTCACATTCCTCGCTGATTTCGTCATTGTTGATTATGAGAGCGATCCACGTATCCCCCTCATTTTGGGAAGACCATTCTTACGGACAGCTCGTGCTTTGATTGACGTTCATGGGGAAGAAATGATTATCCATGACGGTAATGAAAGACTAATCTTAAACATGAGAAATGACACTTTAAGCTATTCAAACAAACCTCATCAAGAATCAATCAAGATGATTGATGTCTACAATGTTTCACATGAGGAAATTCGTGAAGATTTGTTTGCAACAAATAATCCAAGTGGCAATCCCACTTCTCTTGTCTCTTACCATACCAATTTAACTTCACCGGAAGTTAATGATGATATCTTTGATCCGGATGAAGACATTATTGAGAACTTGATAAATCTTGATAAAACCAAAGATCTCCCTCCGTATCATGATAATCATCCAAATGGCAATCCCACTCCGATTTTGGAACCCGATACCAAGTCTTCTTCTTCTTCCCCCACACTTATCTCCCTTAAAGAAAGTGAGTTAATTTGGGAAGAATTCGAAGCTTATCTCGCAAGTGATTCATTTCCAGGAAATTGTAATCCTTCATCTCTTCTCCCTTCTTTTCATAATTCTTTAAGTGGCAGTACCACCTCTTCTTCACCTAGTCTCCACATTTCTGAGACTAGCAACTATTTTCTTGAGGAGTTCGTCGATGAACTCGCTCATATCACATTTCCACAAGGAAATGATGATCTTCCATTTGATGCCGAATCCGATCTTCTAGAATTAGAGTATCTGCTTAACCATGATCCTATCAAGGGTATGGATTCTATTCTCGAAGATTCGGTTGATAAAAATTCTCTTGATGACAACCTTAATGATACCATCTCCGAGGAGTTCACCGATGAACTCGCTCCTAGTAAATCGTTTCCACCGAGAAATGATGATATGACTCCAGAAGACGTCATTAAAGAAGTGAAATGTTTGCTTACTCAATCTCTATTAGCAAACTATTCTCTCAATAACGATCTTATTAATACCATTCTGGAGATGTTCACCGATGAACATGCTCTCGATTACTCATCCCTACCATTATGGGATGATTATGATGACCTTTTTGATCATGAGACCGTTAATGATGACACTTATGATGATCTATTTGACTTTAAGGAAGAGAAAATTAAAGATTTTAAAATCTTGATTGATGAACTTGATCTTCCTGAATCAAATAATGTCCTTCCTTTTCTCGAGTATGACTCGGTTTCCTATGAGGATTTTTCCGAGGTTGATGCTTTGCCTTCAACCGATAACGAGGACAAGGTATTTAATCCGGGTATACTCATTCATGAAAACCTCTTTGAAGTCACCAACTTTGCAACACCGGATAAAAGAAAGTAAAAGAAGAGATCCATATCTAATTACTCTTAATTCATGAGGATTTTCATCCTCCTCTTTCTCTTTAATAACTTCCTTTTACCACAAAGAAGTTCCGGGCTCAGATCTTATCTACTCTTGTTTTAGTCCGAAAATGAGGAAAAAGTTTTCAACCCCGAAATTCTCATTTCTAAAAGAGTTCATACTTCTCTTCTCCTAGAATTATCTCATCAGGGCCCTAAAGCTTTCAAAGTCATTAAAATTTTTGAAAGCTCGATAGAGATTTTTCCTTGCTCTTATGAAGAGGACCTCCGTATTTTGGAAGTTTCGTGTCTCTATTTCTATCCCCCTTGACCAGTTCAAGTATAGGGGAATCGAGTCAAGCTAAGTGACCTAAAACAAGCGCTTCGTGGGTGGCAACCCATGATTATCCTAGTATAATCGTAGTAGTAGTATGCTAAGTTATGTAGTAATGAATAAGTGTTTTTTTTTTGTTATGAGAGGCTCGCCTCTTTCCTTTTCCGTGTTTTGTGTTGTATTGTCCAGGATTGCCCAGATTTTTGAAGCCTCTCGTGCTCACAGTTTTTGTCGTTCGCTCACAAGAGCTTCACATCCTCAGCTTCATTTTGGGAATCCGATATCCAAATCTTATCGTCTAATGTTTTTCTTTAAGCACACCTAATAAACGGCTTAGGATTTGCGTAGAGACCCTTCTTAAAACATTGAGGACAATGTTTAATTCTAGTATGGGGGGGGGGGATCTATCGATTTGAATGTGCCTGCAGTCGTTGATTTCACGTAATCCCGTTTTTACCACCAAAATACAAAAAAAAATGAAAAAATTTAAAAATTTTCAAAAATAAAATAAGTGTTTTGTCACAATTTTGACTTTCCTGCTGGGTAGAATAAGAATAAATTTTGACTCGATCGAGCGTGTTGAGCTCTAGCTTGTTCCTTAACTTTTAGAATAAGCGTTCGCGGATCTTTGCGAAGAACGAAAAATGATAGAGTTAAATATGAGTTAGATGCTAAACAAGGATTATTTGGAAATCTTACAAGCTCATGTGTGTGATTTGTGGCTTTTTTTCCCATAAGCTTCTATCCGGACTAATAATACGTGCTCTTTTCGAAAATAAAACTTAAATCAACAATTTTTGAAGTATAATCATCAATAATTTTAGTTCAAATTTATACTTAAATTTTCTAAAACGAAATTTTCTCTATATCATGGTAATATATAAAAAAATGAAAAATGTGGTAATAATAATTATAAACTGTGGACTGATAAAAGTTTGTTGCATCTTGCCGGCTCACAACCGATGTTGCAGCCTTTTAAAGAAAGCCCATAGTAAGAATAATAATCCGAGACTGATAAAAGTTTGCTGCATCTTGCCGGCTTACAACTGATGTTGCAGCCTTCTAAAAGGTCGAGGATTTCCTTAAGAATGAATAATTGTGTTAAGTGTGATATATGTGATTTAATAAATATAGGGAAAATCTCTTTTTCTTAAATTTAAATATGCTTTTGAACTAAGACTATTTCATTTTAAGTTTTTCTAAATAAGCTATGTATATACGGGAAACCTAAGAGTTTTTGAAACCAAAGGTGTAACACCCCCAAATTGGGTCGCAGCGGAATAAGGGTCCGGGGCGTGTTACTTCTCAGATCAATAACACAAGATGTATATAGAACGACCAAAAAGTCGTTTAAAAACTGATACATTGGATTTTAACAAAGTATTTGTTACATAAGCCAAAGCTTCACTTGTCCACTTGTTCAAAGTACAAAGATTTCTAGCCCATACAGTTATACAAAATGTAATGCGACAAAATCTTTAATGCATGATAATCCTAATAAAACAATAATTCAAAACCACCAATGTATCCCTTGTACCTCTTGCTTACTGATCCCCTGAAACATTGCTTTAAAACGACACAATATATGTAGGTGACTTCATAGTTTGATAAATCAAAATGTAGGACCACAAGATTTCCCAAGAGTATGAAAAATGCAACAGATCGACACCATATAAATGTAATTACGTTGCTCCTAAGCTCATGACACGAAGCTTGACGGTATGAATACAAATTAATGGCCTACATTGCCCGTGGTGATGTTCTAACCCGCAACATCCTATATTCGACATGGTATACGTTCGTTTGCCCAGTGATAGCTAATCACCCGAACGGGGTTGTCAAACCCAATAGATCTATTAATAATATTCGCGCCTCACAATCCCGCAATTGACATACATATAAGCGTCACGCAAATCGTCAGATGCAACCTATTTAATTTAAGGTCGTATAAGTACCATGTACTTCGATTAACTAACATCATATACAGGTCTATGTTAGTTACATCATACTATCGTTCGGGCTATCATAATTAAGAGGTCATGTAGTGAACGTATGAGGAGCTAGGACACTTTAAATCGTAAATCCAGCAACTCGTCGATACGCCACCCCGAAGAGGCCTCATTATGAAACTCCCTAGTAATATAGTACTTTGATAACCACATATAATTCTATATAGTTCAATCACCATCTAATTGTTTTGGTAAAAATGTGGTTAATAAGTAAAAACATTTATAATTACCGTTTTAGTAAATATAGCATAACTTTTGCGTTTTAAGCCCGATTTTGACGTTTCTTATGCCCACGCTTTCGTATTAAGACGAGTTATCATAATTTGACATTTTCATATTTTTGATCCTCTGATGAACAGTACTTTTTACTGTTCACACCAGACATGAGTTTCACTTATATAGTTTTTATCGTCGTAAAACCCGTAAATGTCGTATTTTATTCGTTATAGCTCTGTTTTTAGTGATTCTTTCGAGCACGTTCTCGTTAATGAAAATTCTATCAATTTATGAGGTTTACAAAAATATAACTTTCTGTCATGAATAGTGTTTTACTGTTCATAGTTTATAAAATTATTTTTATAAACTTTTAATTACCGAAAACCCGCGAAATTCATAACTTATTCGTTATAAATTGAAAAATCATGATTCTTATCATTTTAGAATCCTAAAAATAAGTTTTATTTGTTAAAACTAACCAACTTGCTGTTTGTTAAGGTTTTTATAAAAGTTATTTTATAAAATCCGTTTAATTAACGTATAACTCGTTTTTAACGTAACTTTTTCGTTATTTATCCGTTTGACAAGTTTCTTACCTTTTCGGAATCGTCGTGAGTCGTACTATTTTATAAAAACATAAAGTAATATGTCATATATACGAATTTTGGACAGAATGTAGGATTGAGTTTGCTAGGTTCATTTTTAGCCTTTGTTTCCATTCTTTACCATTTTTGTAATCCACCAAAAGTCTTATATTTTATATATGATATATCATACATATATTTGTGTCCATAGTTCCATATGTTGTCCTTTTGTTCAAGTCATTAAGTCCATAACAACTTTTATAAACCATAACATATTAAGTGATCTTTTAAAACCCTAATCTTGCATTAACACTTTTTAAGCTTAACCAAGATTGTAAAGTGCTTATGTATCCATTTATAACTTCATATTATTATCCATACAACATGTGTATATGTTCATAAAACTATATTTACAAGAAAAATCCATGTTTACAAGTTAAACATATCCTAATGGTGATTTCACTATATAAACACCACATATACATAAAATCAAATAGATGAAAAGTTAAGGGCTTAAGATAACCTTAATGAGATGATGTAGGATGATGACAAATAAGTGCTAAACCCTTGTTTATACTTTAAACCAAAGCTTGCACAATATGAAACCTTAACTTTTCCAAATAAACCCTAATCTTCCTTTTTCTTTAATTATCTTCCTTAATCAACCAACCAAGCTTCCAAACCTTTTTGTATGATCTTAAATATGATGTGAGAATGTTTATAAATGTTGTAGAATAAAATTTTGTGGGTGGTTTGTGGTTGTTGTTTATTGCCGTAGGCAATGGAGGAGGGAAAGAGAGATGAAATTTGTTTTTCTTAAGTGTTATGAATGAGAAAGTGTGTATGCATGAGATATATATTACTAAGGTGGTCAAAGAGCTAGAAAAAGGGGTCTTTGGTCGTTGGTACATGAGGAGGGAAACAAGGATGAGGGTTTTAAGGCTTTTTCTTGGTCAAACTAGTTAGTCTTGGTACCATAATGATCAAGGTGATGTACATTTGATTTAGCTAGGTTCTTGGTGTGCTTCTTGTCTCCCTAGACATACATATACACGAAAATAAGGTGAGGGGAGGGTGGAAAAATATTTTGGTCTTTTATTTAGTGTATACTTGCATTATTTTGAGGCTACATGAAATGTAGATTAAATACAATGTACAATTTGTACATTGTAGGGTTTGATTTGAATTCTTTCATGAAGAATTTGAATAAATTAATAAATATGATATATTTTTGTAACTTTTATGTATTGGGTATAAATGTTGGTATTTGTTGAAGCGTAGACAAGTTTTGGTGGTTCCGGGTATGCCTAAACGTACTTTTATCGCGAAACGTACACACTTTACGTAACCGATAAAATAAAATGAACAAAGTTAATAATTATACTCAAAATTATTACTTAACACTTGCTTGATGTAAACATTTAATTCTTTGATGCCTGTTTACATTGATCGATAATTTTTAGCTTACGCGATTTAACTTAATACATGAAATTACAAGCAAACGCGTACGACACTAAAAATAAATAGTAGATTTATCGACGTCGTCAATGACTTGAAAACACAGGGTGTTATATAATATCTTGAATCAGCATTAACTTTGGTTGAGCATCATCAATATTACTCTAACAGTAGTAACTAACACTAGCAGTAGTAACTTTTATGCTAGCAGTACTAACTACTTGGAATATTTTCTTCAGTCTTTAGTACTGGTAGTACTAACTTTGCTCTAGCAGTACTAAGTTTACTCTAGCAGTACTAACTGATTAGTACTGGCAGTTTCCAACACTTAGCATATTTCTATGTATATTGAGTAGTACTGAATTATTCTTGGCAGAACAACGTATGAAGACTTTAATTCCTAACAATCCTCCCCTAAACTTGATATTCATCTTGTTAATCATTAAGTTACTTCATTAAAGGCTTCTTGATCCCAACAATCCTCCCCTAAACTTGATGTTCATCTTCTGAATCTTAAAGTTTCTTGATAAGAAGCTTTATCTTCAATAGGAGGATGTATCTAAACACTTCTTGTATTGTGACTTGTCATTTTCTTGTGTCAACTCTGCTCCTGCTCTCTTTTCATCATCAAATTGATCTTGAAATTTCATAGCTACTTTATAACCAAGTCTTTCTTGCTCTTGTTACCTTTTAATCTTTAGGTCTATTTAACCTCACTGAATCTTCCAATTCTGTTTTTGGGTTGCCCTGCAAATAAGAAAATCAGACCTTCTTGGGAACCCAAGCCATTACAGACCTGGATCTGCCTCTTACATCAACATAGTCGTATCTCTTCAAACCCAACATGCTGAGGCCTTAACTGCATTAACCCAATTTGTCCTAACAACATTAAAATGACTTTGTCTGGCAGTATTAAGTGAAATTGGGCCAGACCTAGTTTAGATTTTTCTTAGAACCATGTGTCTTTTTTGGATTGGGATGAGTAATTCTTAGAGAATTTTGATGGTTCACCCTTCTTGCATTATTCTAAACTAGTTTTTCCTCCCTTTGACCATTTAGCTGTCTTTTTTGTTTACATGTATACTGGAGGTGATCAAAACTTCCACAGACATAGCAAGCTTTATTGTGTATCACAAAATCTTTTCCAAGATGACTGGACTTCTGTCCATTCCAATTCCTTTGATTCCACATAGGAGATTGTGATCTATACATTTCTGCATACCTAACTAACTTTTTAACTGGTTTTTCATGATTTTTAGGTTTTGTGGACTCTACTTTTTTATTAACAGGAAAAACAGTTTCTTTATCAACATTAAGTGAAGATTCAACAAAGCTACTTTTGTCTTGTGATACTTGTTCTTCTGCCAAAGACTCATCAGAATTTTCTTTAGAATTATCTGATTCTTTATCACAAACAACATTAGACTCTTGCTTATTATTCTTAGGACCATAACCTTTAAATTCAGGCTCTTTGAATTCATCAAGACCAGAATAAGACAGATCAAGCTTATTAAGTCTATTATATATTAAAGGATGAGGTGGAGGAACTACACTATACCCCAAACCCTTTTTACTTTTTTCAGTTATCTAACTTCCTAACAGCTGATCTAAGTCTTTTGAGGCCTTATCAAATTTCTCAATTTTAAATTCAATGCCATCTTTTTCTTGCTTAACTTTTTCACACTCACGTTTAAGCACATTTATTTTATAGTCTTTACAAGCTACTTCTCTTTTAAGCACTACAACTTCTTCACTAAAAAGAACCCCATTCTTCCTATATGTGATTAGTTGAGCTTCTATTATTGCTAAACCTCTTTTATAAGTAGCTGCTGTAAACTCAGTTTGATTAAGTTTAGCAATCAAATCATCACACTGTTTCTAAAGAGTTTCATAGTTTTGCAGACAAGTTTTAGAGCAAGTTTTATCAGTTATACCTCTGAGTCTGAAAAAGTCATAGGAGCCATATCTTCATTGTGAGTAAAGGATTCTTCTTGATAGTTTCTTCTAGATCAAAGTTTTAGAACACAAGCTCTGATACCACTTATCTTCCTCTAGTTAATAATGACAAAACCAAAATAAGCATGAACTTTCCCTGAAGCTAATATATATATATGAAAGAATAATGATCTATGCAATTCCACCAAAGATCTGTAAGTTGCACATCTTCTTTGTAAATCTTCTTCCCTTTTTTGTCATAATCAAATAGGGGACTAAAGTATGCAACTTTGATTTCGACAACCACAAACCACTATCACACTTCTAATCCAGCCTTCCAACAACTCAAATTACCCTTTATGACGCGCCTTAAGATAAATGAACTTGAGCAGTAGAAACTTAAACTAGCAGTAGTAACAATGACTTATAGTAGTAAAAACCTTCACCTTATGTGGTACATGTAAATGGTTAAACATTTTAACAATAAGCTTCCCTTAAAACCCATATGTTAACCATTTCTTGAATCTTCAATTCTGTAGGCTCTATGTAATGATTACTGATGAAGAAAACTAAGTATAACGAACTTGATGCTGAAGTAGAATAACCCAAACTTGTGACTTATGTCTTGTACTATCCACGTGACTCTAAACTCATAAATAAATCTGAAATATATAGGTAGACCGTAATCTCTTGACAAAAATCCTCATCTTCTATGAGACACATAACCAAAGTGATAGCCAATGTGAGCATTGAGCACCATAAGAGAAATCACACACCTTTGCTAGATTCGTCAAGTCTTCGTCACATCATTTCTAAGCATGAACAAATTATCTTTAAAGTGTAACACCCATTTTAAGATATGATAAAAACACACATCCAAGAAACTCCACTTCAATTTCAAATAGGTGATAAATAACCGTCTTCGTAACCAATTATTCAAATAATTAAAAAACGAGCCTTTAAATCTATTAAAAACATTAAACCAAAATTTTACCTTTTGTGTGTTGTCCGAGATCAAATAAAGCTAGCAGCATAAACTGTCCAATATCTAATTATGCTAGCAGTACTAAATCTTGTTACTACTGTTCTTCTTAAAACTTATACTCGAACCAACCAAAATCCAATCATTACACCAAGATCTTCAAAAATCAAATTTGTAACAAAATTTGGATACAACCTTTTATCAGCCCAACATACATGGATGTACATATCCAAAGCCCAAGTTCAAAAATATGACCCTGTTGTCAAATTAATCTCGTCCCAAACATTATATTAAACGTGGCCCATTTTGAGAAATAGTAAGAATCAGCCCAATTAATAAAAACCATCGGCCCAAATACAATCTGTTAGCAAACAACCCATAGACCCGATTATGACCAGATTCGTTTGACCTGCTACAACATAAAAAAGAAAATGCCATAAGTGGGGTTTGAACATCTAACCTTGAGGAACAAATAATAAACAACACACTTCTAACCAACTAAGCTATGAAGCCAATTGTGTTATTCTTCTCCTTAAGTAATAGTTATTCCTTCCTCCCATGCTTTACAAACACATATACTGTCAACAAAACTATACTAATCTCGCTAATAGGCATTCTCCTATCCCTCTAGGTTTTTAAGTGACACTTTAATTTGTTACATCAGTCATCTAAATGTGTTGTCCATTAGCACAGTAGTATCAATACTTGGCAGTATAAAGTTAATGCTAGCAGTATTAATCTTAATACCACGAACCAACATGCTCCACATTAATACTCATACAACACAGCACAAACAAACTATTAACCAAGCAGAAGTACTGAGCATAATGAAACCGAAATCGAATAATACATATTAATTAAAACTCATACCTGATGGAACCCAATAACATTCGAAACCAACTAAAAAAAAATCAAAATCACAGTTGTTTGTGTCATCAGACACCCATATCCTTCACTTTATTGATAATTAAATACCCAATTAGACATAAGCATATACAATTCCATATAATGATCTCCTAGCTAACCACGTACACCACATATAATATTTAATAATCCGTGCTTAATAACCCAGAACAAATTCTATCAAACAAAAAAAGAACACGTGCACTGAGGTATTTGATACAAGTAGCCCCATCATCCTTTTGCACATCCATCATCTAATTTGATAATCAAATTTATTTATTATTAGTTATAAAATAATCCAACTAACTTACTTGAATGGATCTAGTCGACGACTGCTATGGTAAAAACAAACCGAACAAGGAGCTAACACAAATCGAACAATTACGAACAAACGAACTTGTGATAACCAAAACTCATTTCTCTCATCAATGAAACACAACCTCAATAAACACCTTGTTGATCCTAGACCGAGAGCTACGAGGCTTTGATACCACCTGTTGAAGATCTTTGAAGCTCCGATTGTTTAGATCTTATATCTAGGATTAACAATAACATTGAACATAGAATATGTATAGCGGAATTAACATAAGAACAATGATATTCGACAAGGTGTTTCTTCATTAATAACCAAACTCCTAAACCAAAGCCCCCAATTCTAGATATCAATTCTGAACGTGTTATCCTAAACTAAAACAAGGAATCAACAGATCCTTGGGCGAAACACACAAATATCTAGCAATCCATTAGAGGACTTGACGCCTAGACACACACACATACTTTCTTGTTTTACAGCTGACACACAAAAATAAACACACCTACTCTCTTTATATACTAGAGATATTGAGTTTACAAATATAAGTATTAGGAACAACTAAATCTCCTAATTTTATAATTATCTCTAAAATCGTTTGTAATCTCTCATTTTAAAGAATTTACTCCTTTGCTTTTAAAAGTACTCATCTTTCATATGTTTTGTCTTATCAACTCAAATATAATTCCCAACAGTATTCATCAAACATGGGTTGAAATAAGATGTCCCAATCTTTCTTAGATGGTGGAACATCTGGTGTTAGAGAAACTGAGTTTGGCAAGAGTCCTTAACTGATGTGTCCATAAGTTAAAAGTTAAGGCTTGGGTCCTGAACCGAATTGTTTAGAAGCCATTATAACTCATTTTTACTGAATTATTTAGAAGTCATCAGAAGTCATTTTTCATTTTAATCAGTTTTAAATCCATCGAGACACTTGATTCTCAGACATCAACCTTTTCACCAACCAAACTCCGAGATTATCCTGCTTGACATTGTATGATGTACATGTCTTTAAATTAAGAGTACCTGCACTTACATCAAGAGTTTGCATGCATTCATATGGGTTAGTGATATCAGCATTAGAACCATATGGGGGTCCACTATCAACCTTGGTTGTGCTAGAGGCGAATAAATTTCTAGTAGGAACCCACCTAAGATCAACAGTCTTGAAAATTCTACCCGTCAGTTTCCACCTAAGATAAGATCTAGGATTCTTTATTTCTCATGCATAATGGAAGACTTATTAGGAGAAAACCTATATCCTTTAGAGATCTATCTTTCTGGTTTCTTTGCATTACTTATTTGTTCTACGGGTTTGATATTGTTTCTAGTCTTAATTGGACTGAACCTTAGCACGATAATCACCATCTTTCAGAAAATTTGTTACCAAGCATCATGCATTGGCATGAAGACACCATTTCTGAAAAGTCAAGCAAACAAAGTGTTTGGAGTCCAAAAAAGAACTAGAATTCCTAGAGTGATCTACTTTGGGTACAACAGTCTTCGTTACACAACTACTCTTAGATGTAGGCCAATTCCTAGTCATTTGATTCGTGCTTTTAGATTTTGGTTTGCTACCATTAGTAGTGTTTTGTAATCTAGCAGAAGGCATCGCACTAGTTCTTGAATTCATATCTATTTCTTGTGTCTTTTTCTTAGTTTCCTCTAGATAGTAATTATGAACCATGTCACTTGAACTAAACCTTGACATGTTCTTTGAGCTATTCCTAGATTCACTAGATGCAGTAACGTGATAAGGTTTTGCAAAAGCATATTCTCAAACTTTAGGCAAATAATGAGGAGTGACTAGTTTTGACAAATCATTTTTCACATCAACTTGGGAGGCAAACCGTGGTTTTGAAAATTTAGGTCGTTCAGATTTAAACGCATTCGGTTGTCTAACAACTGATTGGTTTCTTAGTAGTTGTAAAGACGGTTTCCCCAAGATTGATGGTTTTGCAAACTTAGTATCTACACTAATTCCTCTTAAGTTTCTTAATTTATTTTTCAATGCTGCCGTTGCAAACACTTTTTCCTGAATTTGAGCTTTTAAATCAGCATTTTCATTAAACTTTTAGTTCAGTTGAGCAATCAAAGAGTCATTAAGGTGTTTCATTTGAGCTCGTGTCTTTTTCATAGAATCATAAAGATCTTTGCAAGTCTTTTTAAATGCTTATTTTCCTTATTTAAATGCTCATTCTATTTAAGTAATTTAGCCACACTATGCTCCAATTTGATGTTTATTGTTTTAATTACATCTATGTCATGTTTAACTTTGGCTTTATTACTTGTTGCATTCAAAATTTAACCATGTTGCCCTAATTTTAAAGCTTGATTTTGATATTTAGGTTCTAGATTAACACAATGTGCTTCCATTCTTGAAAAATCTTTTTGAAATTAGGCACTAATCTTTTTGAGAGAAATATTTTTAGACTTGAGAGATTGGTTTTAAATTTTAGTTGTCTTGTTATCAGGTGATAGATCAAGCAAATGACTTTTAACTTGGCATTGTTTAGCATCCTGGTCAACCTTACCTTCATTAATGATTTCAGGTTGCTCAACATGTTGTTGTTCATTAGCAAGTACATTATGTACAACAGTTAATTGTACCTCAGCCATTGCCTCTTTGTCATATACGTGTCTGATAACCGCATCAAGAGTATCTGTATCATTCCTTGATCTACTACTTGTATCTTGCTTTTCTGATTCTGTCCCACTGCTTTTATTAATAGCCAAGTAAGCATCTAATGCTTTACCCATATCAAACTTACTCTCTTACGTCTGCATATGACTTTCATTCGCGGATTTGCTGAATGCAGTCTCTGAACTACTTTTTTCTTTCCCATAGCATTTGTCTTCCATGACGACTAAATTAGCATTCAATGCATTAACGGTATTGATCTGAACATCTTTTGACTGCAGCTTCAAACTTTGCTCAACCTCATGACCGTTTTTCAGTTTCCTTTATTGCTTTAACTTTACTTTATTTCATATGTAATTCATTGTATTTAAGTACTCTTTTATCAATAAACTTTTCAAGTATATCTAGGTGCACGAGTAAATTACTTCTGTAAGCTTCAGGTTCGTAGCCCGTGTAGTCTTTGAAATCCTCTTGCGAAAGTTGATTCAAATAATCAGAAGAATTTACCGCTTTTGAGCCAAAAAATTCCTTGAACTGTGTTCGGAGTACTTCAAGGAAAGTCTTTGCATTAACCTCATGAAGATTATCTCTTTTAAATTGCAGCCGTAAGTAATCCAAATTATGGAACATCTTCTTTTTGAAAGTCTGATGCTCTTCACCAAAGTATGTATGAAATGCAATTTCAAATAGTCTTTTGTTTGGGACATGAAAAACAATGATGAGATAGAGAGTTCTAAGATGTGACTCGAGCCCTTTAAACCATGCCATGCCATTGGAGTGCATTTGTCTTTCTTCCATTTGCATATATTGCAGCTCTCTCTCTTGTGAATTTGAATTTGAAGATTCCATTGAATTCCGATATGTGAAATTGATTAAGGATCTTTAATAGATAAAGTGATGTGTTGTGGTGTTGATCGTCTTTTTATGTTGTTGTTGTTTCAAAACGATTCCTTGAATAATGATCGTTTGGGTTCTTGCTAACTTTCGTTTGAAATAATGTTAACGAAGGACTAACATTAAAAAAGATTAAAACTAAAGGTTAAATAAATAAAAACTTTTGAAAAACAACAAAACAAAAAAAAAACTAAAAATGAAAATGTTTGAAAAATAAAGGTTAATATTGATTTTTTTTTAAAACTAAGGATTAATAGTAAAAATGTTTATTTAACTAAGGACTTAATGTGAAACTTTAGAAAACTAAAGGATAGAAGTGTAAAATAAATTTTTTAAACTATATTAGAAAACTTCATGCACGAAGTATCATCTTGTTCGTTAAGATTACAGTTAGGGTTTACGATTTTGGTTTCGTAGTGATTAAACAAAATGAAGCACGTTACGATGATGTGCGAATGATCGCGATGCTAGTGAGAGTCATTATAAGACCCGCTAACATCAAAACTCAAAACTCAAAAATCGTTAAACCATGTCTAATATGACGTTAAACCGCGAGCAAGCTTAAACCCTAAATCGCGAGAAAGCAACAGCCTAAATCGCCTAACAAGAGAGACCCTAAACCGCGTGTTGTCACAGCTAACCGCCTGATTCAGGAATGATAAACCGCCTATTATATCACGTGAACAACACCTAAACCGCATGAATTCGAAGATAAACCGTCTGTTTGCTTAGGTTAAATCGCGTGAACAAAAGTCCTTAAATCACGTGATAAGAATTAGGGAAAAAATGAAAAGAAAATAAGGAAAAAATGATAATTTTATTTGTTTTAATTTATAAAACGCTCCATCTCCTCCCTCACCTAATATTATTCCCCCCCTTTATATCACCTTCATCCCCGCTCTGGCTGACGCCCTCCGCTCCACCCACAACACCTTAAACCAACTCTCACAACCGCTGAGATGGAGCAGCACATGACCCTTCCCGACCCAGAAGACCAACACTTAGAGCAAGATCCTATAAAACCTGTCCCGCCCCCCCTGTCTTGCCTCACCTAGTTGCTTAAAATCGCTAAGGTGACTATAGTCCTTAAATCCACCCGCGCCGCACAATAAGTCATTGCTTTAAACACCCCCCCGCAGACCCGCACCGAAATGTTAAACCGCGAGAAGAAAAAAGTTAAACCGCCTAGATGAAAGTTAAATCGCCTAGTTCATAGACTTAAATCATGTGAATAAATAAGTTAAACCACGAGTGTCTGTGAAAGTTAAATCGCTTGTTGGGACAAAAACCATGTACAACCTCTAGTTAAATCGCCTATTTGAATATCTTAAATCGCCTAAAATGAAAGGATAACCTGCCTAATAGACACTCAAACCGCGTGTACTTTTTAGATAGTACAATGTCCTTTCTTGTCTTTGTCTTGATCCTTTTTTAAATCGACTAAGTGAGTTTTTTTTAAACCACGACAGAATCAACACTAATAAGTTGTTTTGAAACACGAATAAGCTATGAAAATAAGACCAAATAAGCTACAAGCTATCTAGTGAGAACAAGTTTAAAGCTTTTTGTTATGAAAGAAGCTAAAACTAAAAAAACGCTTAGATAAGCCACACTTAAGTCGTGACAAATAAGCTTACAATAAGCTTATCAAAGGTCATGAATAAGCAAAAAAAACAATCACACACAATCCAGGTAAGATGATAAGACAATAAGCTACAACCTATTTGTGATGCAAAGCTTAAAGGTTTTTGAAAGAAAAAGTAAGAAAACCACAAATAAGCTGATGCCTAATAATCACTAAATAAGCCCATGAAATAAGCAAAAAAAACCATAAAAGGAAAAAGACCAATACTTTACTCAAAATGTGTCATTTTTTGTTTAATAGCAACAATCATTTTTCACATTTTGATAAAACCTAATCTTGTTTAACATCAACAGTCGTTTTTCACATTTTGATAAAACCCAATCTTTCATACTTTTGTACAAGGCACAAAAGAAAGTTCATTTTAGTTTAACAAAAAAATAAGTGATTTTAAAGATAAAATAGGCACAAAAAATAATTTGAGATAATATGAAAATAACCGAAAATAAGCAACCAATCCGACACTAAAAAGCTTAAAATAATGAACCACACCACATCTAATTGAACCAAGATGAAACTATGGCTCTTGATACCAATTGTAGGATTTATATATATCACACACTAAGAAGATTATATGTATTTCTAGAGAGAGAAAGTGGGTTGGAAGGCTTTCTAGAGAGATAAACAAGGAAATATATGTGTATTATGAGAAAACCAACACCTTCTCCATGCCTGGAGAGAGTTTATATAGTCTTACACAATTTAGGTACCCATGGATAGTCCATGGGTCAGCCCGATTACTGAACTATATTAACTTACGCAAACTACTTGCTAAGAATATAAATACTAGAAGTGACCGATACTTTTCTAGAATCCTAACACTCCCGTAGCAAGGTTAGAATCTATAAGAATCCTTCTTGCGTATGCTTGTACAAATGATTTCAAACTTTTTCAAATGGATGTCAAAATTGCCCTCCTAAATAGTTTTATAAATGAATAAGTGTACATTTTACAACCTCCCAGTTTTGTCGACTTCTAAAAACCCAATCATGTATACAAACTCAAAAAAGGCTCTCTATGTTCTCAAACAAGCACATAAAGCTTGGTATGATAGACTTAAATCCATCCTCCTAGAACATAAGTATACCGTGGGATTGGTAGATAACACCTTATTTACGAAGAAAAGAGACTCTCCTATTTTGATA
>BQNB010119796.1:0-17692 GCA_026074375.1 Tanacetum coccineum
AAATGCATCACTTTTAGTTTGACAAACATTCAACTAGACTTTTTACATCATTGATGTGTCGTTGTGTGGTGTATATTTTTGATGTTTCAAGTTTTAAATTTATATTTTGCCAACTTAACCAAAAACAACACTTTAACGGGCAGTGTACCCGGTCGGTGGTATATTCGTGGTAAGTAGGGTGTTAAACACTTGAAGCGAGGTTAAATCTCTCAATTTATTTATATTTTGGTTATCTAATCTAGGTTTATTATAATCTAAGTCAAACCTATGCTAATCCTATGTTAGTTCTAATCCTAATTCTAACTGGTAAAAGGGGGGGTTTTAGCCTAAGAGACTGCGCGGGTTTGTTGGTGACTACAATCAATTCAAGACACTTTAATCCACGCAAGCTTGATTCGTTCCGAACACACACATAAGTATATATAAGGACGAGATCGATTATAGTATATAGTATAAGTATTCCAAAAGGTTCTAGAAAATTACTTTTAACTAAAGTAAATTCAAAAACCTCCCGGGTCGTTTCTTCGACTAAGCGTGAATTGAGAATCGGTTAAGTTCGTGATCGCGTGATTTGAATAGTTCAAGATTTTGATTTTGGTCTCTATAACTAGTAATGAAAACGTAAAAACATGAAAAAGCAAGTAAACAATTAAGAAATTTAATACATTTAAGGAATTAAACATAAAACGTTAACAGGAAATTAAAAATGCGACAAGTAAGCAAGTAAATCAAATTTTAACCCTAAAAACTCAAATTTATTTTCTAAAAATCCTAAATGACTAAAAATAATTTTTGAAAAAGAAATAATATTTTTTTGATTTTTATTTTATTTATTATGAATTAAAAACACTTTTAATCTAAATTAAACATTAAAAGTATTAAACTATTTATAAAAAATCTAGAAAAATTACTGAAAATATTTAAGACTAAAACTAATGTAAGAAAAATAAAACTAGCAAATAAGCCCTACGGATAAGCTGTAAAAATAAGCTAATAAGCTTTATAAGCAAAACTGAAATTAACCCTTAAAACCAAAATGCCCCAAGGGTCTAACAGAAAAGACCCAAGGGCGCAGATGGTTAAGGGTGTGTGTGTTAAAGTGTTGGTGAGTTAAGGTTGAGGTCTCAGGTTCGAATCTGAGACTTCCCTATACTCCCAACATTTTTATTTTGCTAAACCTTTTTTACCAGCTACTTATAAGTCCTAAATAAGCACTTTTTGTGAAGACACTTTTTTCAGAACCTAAAAATAAGCCAGAAATAAGCTATGCAAAGTGACAGATTGCTTAAACTAACTAAAAGACCAAAGCCTAAACTGTTTGCACTATTAAGACTAAATAAGCACAAGGAATGCAAATAAGCTGAAAACAGATATTAAGCTAGGCCTAATAAGCTCTAAGAATTAGGAAATAAGCAAAAAGAGTAAGCTAGAAATACTTAAAAGGCAAAGAGACAAGTGACTCAAAGACATGACTTAAAGGACTAAGATCAAATTTTAAGCTAAAATTTAGGACACACAAGCTCTCAACATAAGCTAAAACTAAAAACAGATTAAAACCTTTAAGCTAATAACACAAATAAGTGAGATTTAAGCAAACTTGTTAAAGAAATAAGCTAAAAAAGGCAGTAGAAAATGACAGACTTAACTAATTTCTTTTGGCTTTTTGAAAATTATGACAGATTAAAAACTTAATTATAGGACTCAATAAGCTAAATGAAAACTAAAACTAAAAAAAAACAGCTAAAGACTTTGACCCCTAGAACACAAATAAGCTGAGCATAAGCAAACAAACAAAGTGAAAAATGACAGCTACACAACTTTTATTTTTGCCCTTTTTGAAGTTTAAATGACTACTTGCAGCTCTAAATTTAAGCTAGACTAAGTTGTTTTAAAACCTTAAAAAGTAAAAACAGATTAAGCTTGATACCTAATGAGCTCATACTATCAGTTTCAGATCCTAAAACAAGCTTAATCTATCCTAAAGATACTAATGAAAATTGGACTTTTAACCTTTGAAAATGAGACTTAAGAAACTTGGACATAATTTGACTTAAAACAAAGGACAATTGCACACTTTAATCAACTAAATTCTTCTGCATTTTGAGCCTAAAACAAGCAAGAAAACAACACCTATAAGCACTTAATCAAAACCTAAACAAATAATATTGGTTATTAAACTAGAAAATCACAGATTTAAACCATGGATTCTTTAAACCTTAACTTTATTTTTAAACTTTAAAAACTAAAACAAACTGACTTTTAGGCTTAATTTGAGCTTATCAAAACTGACTAAAAGGCCAAAAACAAACCAGCAGTACTAACTCATGTTAGTACTACTAGTGCCAAACAGCCCTTAAGTTTTATATAAATCATTTTAAGCTTAAAATCAGATTAAACTAAGCAATGAATTTCAAAGACAGATTAAAATCTAAGCCATTAAGAGACAAATAAGCAATCACTCTAAAAGAAAAAGCACAAGGTAATAAGCTAAGCTTATTGGAAGATTTGTATAAGAAATAAGCAATTTGATTCAAAACAAAAGTAACATTAATCCTAATGATGAAAACTTAATATTTAAGACTAAATTAGCTAAACTAAGACTAATAAGCAGTAATAAGCATTGATTAAGCAGATAAGCAATACAATAAGCTAAAACAAGAATTTAAGCTAAAAGAGTAAGGATAATGTACCTTGATTCCAGCCAAACAGGGATCTGAATTGCTCTTACGAGCTCAAATCTACAAGATCTAGTTTGTTTACATAAGCTAGTAAGGTCCAATAAGCCCATCCAAATCTGGCTTATCTTTCAACATAAGCTAAGGTATATTTAGGGGAGATTTAAGGTGAAGTAACAATTCAATTAAGCTTTTGAAGGCTAAACTAAATAAAAATCTAGCTTATTAGTTAACTAGGAGCTTATTAAGTCATATTCAAACCATTATAAGCTAAAGTAAAACAGAATTTAAAACATTAAGATTTATAGAGGAAATTTACAATTTTATTAATATAGAAAGGTTTACAATACTAGAAAAGAGAATACAATAAGCAAAAGCTACTAATACAAAAATAAGCTAAAACTAGATGCCCCAATCTGTGTGAGGAGCTCTTCTTATATAATGCTTAGAGGAAGGATCCAGAACGTTAGGACGCTCTCTAATCTTCAATCTCGTCCATCCAATCAAAACCAATCCTCACGCAATCAATCTAAGCCCTTCATTTAGTGCCACGCAATATTAGCCAATCATATGCATTGGGATTGCCAATGTGGCCTGCCAAAGTGTCAGGTGTCAGGATTCTAGAAGCATATGAGAGGGCGTGGGAGTGTGGATTTTTACCCTGGTGTTCGTTGGGTGAAATACGGGAGGGAAAAGAGAAGGAGCAACAGTAATTTTGACCCTGTGTGTTGACTTGGACGCGGGCTAAAGGGATTTGGGCCTTATTTCTTATAATTTGATATTGGGCCGAGTTTTATAAGAAATGGGTTATGGATTTGATTTTGGACTTTGTTATAACTTTTGGGCTTTATGGTTTAGGATATAAGATTGTGGGCTGACCCGGCCCACTAAGTGGGCTCGGGTTGGTCCGTAGAAGATGGGTACGCCATTGGCTTTGGTTTTTTCGTGCTCATTCCATTCCCGTGCTCGGCTTTGTCCGTATTGGCCTTGTTTTTGTCCTTTTTACTGAATATCTGTACCTGCAAGACATAAATCACAAAACAAACAAATACAATGCATTTTTGTGTATTTTTGGTCATTATTGGTCTTTTTAGCTCGTTTTATTAGGGAAAAGGTATGTGTATTTAAGCACATACCACCTCTCATCTTTACCTCTAAAAAAACTCCTGATCACCATGGAAGCCTTGTTAGAAGTTCTTAGTCCCGTCTTAATCATCATTATTATCTTGCTACTCGCTCTCCTTTACCCGATACTCAAGTTCCCGCATAGAGACGTGTTTTTTATTTTGGCATTTTACATTTCCATTGTATTTCCTATTCTTTGTATCACATTATGTATCGATATCATACATATCATAACTTTAAGGATCACGGAACAAGAACACTAAAAGGATAAATTCATCGTCCTTGATTTTTCACCCACCCCAAACCAAGCTTAAAAATGAAATCATTGTTAAATACAAGTTAGGATGCTAACACTACTCATAAAAGCTAATTGTGTATGCATAGCTACTTTCCGCTCCCTTATTTCCTAAATCCTCTAAAGATTTTATTATTATTATTTGTGACAAATAAATTAATGTCTTATTCATATAAAGTCAACCCGGTTTAGACCATAATTAGTTTGAAATCCTTTCCTAAAGAGACGATATAGTGAGAATAAGGTCCACATTAAGGTTCTAATTTTGTACGATTTAAGGGTTATCCTTTTTAGATAACCCCGTAGTCAAAATTTGGCTTTATTATTATTATTGCAACATTATTAAACCTCGGTCCTTTAAACAACTGCCACATCGGTATGCGAGCTGATCATGGTCCAGGAGTCTTATTTCGACCTCGGTAATTTCCTCGACCTTTTAGAAGGCTGCAACATCGGTTGTGAGCCGGCAAGATGCAACAAACTTTTATCAGTCTCGGATTATTACTATGTGCCTTTTTTAGAAGACTGTCACATCAGTTGTGAGCCGGTAAGAGGCAGTAATCTTTTATCAGCCCACAGTTTTAGTATATAATTACCTCCACCCCTTTAAATGACTACCACATCGGTGTGAGCCGGCAAGAGGTATGGTCTTATTTCGGCTTTGATTATAACATAACATTATAGCCAGATTTGCCAGTCATGTGGTCTTTAACTACCTAGACAACGGTAGCGAGCCTCAGGAATCGGTAGCCTATTTCTTCAACAACACTGACAAAACCTCGATGTTACCTTAATATCACCAAAGAAATCTCTACGAAGTGATTTAAACTATAGAATCGCAAAACCTAAAGCAACATTATTTACCAACTATTATATAATGTTTATTAGCTAGAGGGACCAAAAGCCACAATTAACACTCTATGACTTTAAAGAGTTTCCAACTACTCTATGTTTTAAGGGCCAGCTAACTTATATAAAACTCTATCATTTCTCGTTCTTCGCAAATTTAAAATCTTTACTAAAAAGATCCGTGAATGCTTAGTCTAAAAGTTAAGGGGCAAGCTAGAGCGCAACATGCTCGATCAAGTCAAAAAAAATTTCCTTAAAAAGACAAAACTACATGTTAAAATACTTATTTTAGTTTTGAATTTTTTTTATTTGGGCATATTTTTGCTATTTTTGGTGGAAAAACGGAGTTACGTGAAGACAAGGCAAATGCAAGTAAGATCGAACTCGAAGAGTCCCCCAGACTAGAACTTACACCTTGATCTCATGTGAGACTGTCACCCAAACTAATTATTAAGGCATAAACCAAATATTAGGGTCCCCTACGCAAATCTAAAGCGTTTATTATTATGCTAATAGGATAAACTTTAAATCAATAATGATCATAGGAAATCTGTCTCCCTTATATAAGCATGCGAAGGATTGAAGATCGAGTGAATAATGGACAAAACCATAAGTACGAGAGTCTTCATAATCCGGGCAATCCTGGATATAAAACACAAAACACGAAACACAAGAAAGGAAGAGGCGATCCTCTTTACATCACACTTATTAATTAACATACTACTACTAGGGATAGGCATGGGTTGCCACCCACGAAGCTCTTGTTTTTGTTAACCGAGTCACGAGACTGACTCGACCCTAAATTTAGTGGTCAATGGGGAAGGTTTGGAGATCTGGGACAACCATAGGTGGTATGTCTCCTCCATAGTAATGTTTAAGTCTATGACCATTCCCCTTGAAGTTTGGTCTATTAGTTTGAGATAACTCGATGGCACCATAAGGAAAAACTTGAGCAACGGTGAATGGTCTGGTCTATCGGGAAGCTTGCCCGAGAAAATATTTAATCGAGAATTGAAGAGAAGAACTCGATCACCAACGTTGAAAACGCGGTTCTTAATCTTAGAGTCATGAATCTTCTTTGTTTTCTCTTTGTAGATTAAAGAGTTCTCATAAGCTTGATCCTGGAGTTCATTTAATTCATTCATTTGAACTTTCCAGTGATCACCCGCGGTCTTAAGATCAAAATTGCAATGTTTCAAGGCCTAATAGGCCTTATGTTTAAGTTTAATAGGAAGATGACAAGCCTTTCCGTATAGTAGCTTATAAGGAGTGCACCCGATGGGTGTTTTAAAAGCGGTACGGAAGGCCCATAAAGCATCATCTAACTTATCGGACCATGAAGCATGATTTTCACCTACGGTCCTTTCTAAAATACGTTTCAAACCACGATTTGAAACCTCCACTTATCCACTCATTTATGGATGATACACGGTAGAAAGACGATGGGTAACTCCATACTTAAGCATGACCTTCGCGAATTGGTCATTGCAAAAATGGGTACCGCGATCACTAATTATAGCACGAGGAGTTCCAAATAGGGCAAAAAGAGATTTCAAAATTTTAACAACAACTCGAGCATCATTAGTGCGGAGCGCTTTTGATTTAATCCATTTAGATAAATAGTCAACGGCTATGATAATGTACTTGTTCCCTCGAGAAGACAGGAACGGTCCCATAAAATTGATGCCCCACACGTCAAAGATCTCGCAAGCTTGGATTGCATTTTGAGGCATTTCATCTCTTTGCAAGATTTTGCCTTTACGCTGACAAGCGTCACACCGTGCGACCAAGTCATAGGCATCTCGGTAAATAGTCGGCCAATAGAAACCAAAGACTTTCTTAGCGGTGTAGTTCACACCATGATGTCCCCCGGTGGGTCCATTATGGCAAGCCGTGAGGATATCAACGGATTCTTGGTCGTAAACACAATGTCTAATCATTTGATCCGCACAAATCCTAAACAAGTAGGGGTCATCCCAAAAATAATGCCTAACATCCTTAAAGAACTTTTTTCTTTTGTTGGGACGACATCCCTTTTATAACGTAAACTTTCCGCATTGGGTAAATTGCTAATGTCGACAAAACATGGGGTACTCGAAAACATCACGAAAGGGGAACCATCGCAAAGTATTATCGAGAAGGATATGTTGTGGAGTAATTTCTTTTCTCGAGATCACCTTGATGAGGATTTTCTAATCTAGACAAATGGTCGGCCGCGAGATTCTCTGCTCCTTTTTTATCACGAATAATGACATCGAATTCTTAGAGTAGGAGAATCTATCGGAGCAATCTTGGCTTAGCATCTTGCTTAGCAAGAAGATACTTAAGCGTCGAGTGGTCTGTATACACTATGGTCTTTGATAAGACTAAGTAAGGACAGAATTTCTCGAAAGCATACACCATGGCCAATAATTATTTTTCTGTTGTAGTGTAATGTGCTTGAGCATCCGTCAAGGTCTTACTTGCATAGTGTATAGACTGAAAATGTTTGGTCTTACGTTGCCCCAAGACTGCACCTACCACATAATCACTAGCATCATACATAATTTCAAATGGTAGGTCAATTTAGGGGGCAAACTATAAATCAGGGCTTCGGTTAACTTCTCTTAATGTATATTAAAAACGCTTCGATACATTTTTCAAGAAAATAAACGAACTTTTCCTTTTCAAAAGATTGGGTAATCGGCCCGGACGATTTTAGATAAAACTTGAATAAATCGACGATAGTGCCCGACGTGACCTAGAAACTTTTCGAATGCCATTGCGAAGTCAGATGAGGGTGTTTAGCTATAAACATTAAACTTTAGCTTTGTCACATCAATCCCGGACTTTGAAATCTTATGTCCTAGAACAATGCCTTCTTTTACCATAAAATGATATTTCTCTTAATTTAGAACTAAATTAGTGTCTTCGCACCATTTTAGCATTTTGTCTAAATGGGAGAGGCATGACGAGAAAGAATCCTCAAAGACCGAGAAATCATCCATGAAGACTTCCATTATTCCTCGGCTCTTGTCATGGAAAATGGGGACTATTCATTACACTTTTGGAAGTGCCGGAGCGTTACATAAACCGAAAGGCATATGTCGGGTAAGGCTAACGTCCCTATCAAGGGCAGTGAAGGTGGTCTTCTCTTGGTCTTGCAGGTCAATGGGAATTTGAAAATATCTGGAAAATCCATCTAAAAAGCAATAGTATTTGTTCCCTGCTAAACGTTCTAGCATTTGGTCCATAAAAGGTAATGGGAAATGATCTTCACGAGTCGCATCATTAAGCTTTTGGTAATCTATAAAAACACGCCATCTGGTAACTAGTCTTGTAGGAATCAACTCATTATCTTCATTTTCAACTACGGTCATGCCACCCTTCTTAGGCACACAATGAACGGGACTCACCCACGGACTATCGAAGATAGGGTAAACCAATCCGGCATCAAGGAGTTTGACAACTTCCTTTTTGATAACCTTATGAAATTTCAGATTCACCCTTCTTTGATGTTGAATCACCGGTTTGAAATCGTCTTCCATTAAGATCTTATGAGTACGAAAACTAGGGTCGATACCCTTAATATCGGAAATTTTCCATGCGATGGCCCGTTTGTGTGACTTAAGAACCTTTAAAAGGGCGGCCTTTTATTCATCTTTTAATTCCTTAGAAATTATGACGGGTAATTTATCGGTTCCTTCTAAAAACGCATATTCAAGATGAGACGGTAAATCCTTGAGCTCAAGATCCGGAGGATCATCAATTAGAAGTTTTTATTGTTTTTAGTTCCTCATAAAATTGATGTTCCTTCGGATAGGAGAGGAGATGATGGATCATCATTTAATAACTTCTCGAGTAGAATAGGAGGTCTCCTCCTGATCAAAAGTCGGCATGCATATTTACCTGGTGGAATAATGGAATCATTGTTATAAGACAAGCTTTGATTTCTTCCAAAATGAATTCACCTCCTTTCAAAAGGAGGGTGAGAGAGTGGAAAGAAGTATGACCAGGGAGGATGAAAGACGAAAGGGGATTGCCATTTTTGATCTATCCAATAAATTATAACCGTAAATTCTGGTGCATACTCCTCCAATGATACCGTCAGGATGTCATTAATTCGATTAACCGATTTAGCATTATTGTAGGGAGTATCTCGAAGTTTGACCAACTTTAAGGTTAATGCTTCAATCATATTCGAAGAGTTATTCTTCACCATTTAACATCAATCAAAAGCGCGCTGCCAAACGTCCTCATAAAGGGTCTCCCCGATAATTAGGGAAACACGAGGATTAGCAACATAATCAACGATACGAATTCAGTCGGAAATGGAAACTTTCAGACTTTAACGCATAAGACTCTTCGGCAAAACTGGATGGAATAGTAGTGATCTCGGTCTGCATAGTTCAAGAATCATTCGTGTGGTGTATAGTTCAGGACGGTGAGATCGCTTCTCATATGGAAAGAGGCATCACAGTTGAATGCTGTCGCACCAAGATTTGGCCATGGCTAAGGCATTCAACTATCTTCGGAATATCGCATGGCAATATAGAAACTTGCCTGGTGTTCTCCAAAGTTTTTCGAGAAAACATTTTTAGGGATATACCGCCGAACAATTGTCTCATTCACCGGTGTTTTGGCTAGTAAACAATATATTTTCTTTGTTATTAAGGAGACTCTTAAACATTGAAGCAAATTTTGGCATATGTAGAAGAGCATTTGCGAAACTGAGCTCGAAATGTAATTCCTTAAATATTTCAACAAATTTTGAAGCTAGATTATCATCTTTTTCACAGAGCTTTTGCTTGTTAGCTCTTGAAGGATAAGGTATAAACGGTTTTTTGGAGTAGGGAGCAACAACGAGCTCATCAAATTGAGCTTGATTTGGACTACCTAGACGGTTGGATGTTTTCGGTACTCGGTTGCACCGTATCCTTTTTCACCTCGGGTTCCCGTTCCACCACCTTGGGAAGAGGAGAGAAAGGAGGTGGAATTGGGGGTCCGTCATAAGAAATACCACTTCGGGTGGTGATTGTTTTCAAGTCACCTCTTGGGTTAGCAACGGTGTTGCTAGGAAGTGAACCTGAGCCTGAAGTAGAAGCGTATTCATTTGAAAAAAAACTACTCATCATGTTCTTAATATCATTCGTTAATTCATTCCTTTACTCATTCTTGAACGCATTGTTTTGTCTAGTCAACGTAGTATCCATCTCTTTCTTTAATTCCGACCTCATACTGGTTATTTGATTTTGCATTACTCTCATATTAACGTCATTTGCCTTCATGTAGCTCAAGAGATCGTTTGAAAGTCCATTTTGAGGCGGTGCTGGATAATTTTGGTTACCTTGATTGAAATTATTTCCTCGGTTTTGATTGTAACATTGATTTTGATTAAAACGTTTTGATTATTTTGCATGGGAGGAAAACCAGGTGGTCCCATTTGATTGCTAGTACGATAATTCAGGTCTCCTTGAGGACGATATCCTTTATTATGATTATAAGTTGTTGCGGCTGCAGAAGCATTAAAAGTGTTGCCATCGTCGGCAAGAAACTCATAGTAGGGATGCGGTCCCCCACAAGTCACACAACTTTTAGAAATTGCTTTAACGGTTTTGGAGGCGAAGGTTCTTAAACATGGACAATGCATAACATTAAACGACATCAGTAAGAGCGGGTCCATTCATGATGGACATGCAGGCACTGGTAGGTTAGAAGAAAAGTATTAGCACTCACTTGGGGAAACACCAGATTGTTTCATCGATTTGCAATACTTTTCGAAAACTTTATTTTAGATAATTGTCAAAGATCTCGAGGAGTATTTTGTCAAAAGGATTACCACCGAAAGCAGGCAGCTGCATTCATGGAATCTTGTTCGGTTGGGTTTAAAATAGCCTGGTAGAAAAGTAATCAAGCTGATTGTAATTCGTTTTAAACCGTGATTGTGGGGAGCATGACACGAGGAGAGCCTTGTAACGGTTTTTCAATGCCGACTAATCATCACAATGTACCAGCCTATGTGGCTTAAATACACTAAAGCTAGCATCATCAACCAATCCTGGCCCTTCAATCTTGATTTCCATTTAAGTTAGGTAATTGGATGTTAGGGTGAAATTTGGGACGAAGAGTGAATAGTGAATTTAGGAGGGAAGAAAGTGGAGCCATAGTAATATTGACTTAGGGTTTATATATCTCGACTTTTGACCAGGTGTGGGTTGGGCTTTGACTTGGGATGAATTAGGCCAGGGATTTATGGATTTGGATTACAGGTTATATTAAAAGGGCTATGGATTTATTGAATATTATAGCGTAAGTATGTGTAATGGGCTGACTCGAGTTCCCATTATGTGGGCACGGTTGGTCGTTGAGATTGAATGGGTAGACACCTCGGCTTCGGTATTTTCGTTGATCTTTCTATTCCCGTGCTCGGTTTTGCCCGCTTTTCCTTTGTTTTTGTCATTTTATTTAATATTCGTACCTGCAAGACACAATTTACAATACAAACGAATACAATATATTTTTCATGTATTATTGGTCATTATTGATCTTTTTAGCTCATTTTATTAGGTAAAAGGTATGTGTATTTAAGCACATACCATTTGACAATACCTAAAGGTTTTTTTGCTTGATTAACATGTCTAAGCACCTCTTGAAAAAGAAATTAAGTATACTTCACTCAACACTCATTTTTTTAGGTGGTGGGGTATATAATAGAAATCACACTCATTGCTCTGTCATGACCAAATTTATTATCATAGGCTTGTACAAAAAACAAAACTCCACCAATGTGGCGTAAGCACCAAGTGTAAACATCTAAAGAGGACTTTTATTTAGTTTTAACGTTAGGCTAAGGATTAATAAGGAGTATGGATTAGCCATGGGAAATATATTAGTAAGGGTTAACAAGAACATATATAAGTCCAGAATCTAAGTCCCAATATTGCTGGTTATTGAACAAACTACAAATCTGTAAATGATTAGAGTTACAAACTTTATTTCTTCTTTCACATATCGATCACCTACATAAGTATCACGTCTTAACACATTGGTTAATCATGTCTTAAATACTTCATCTTCATAATAATATAGCACATTGGCTATAATTGTCATCACATTTTTTGATGACTTTTTCATTTTATTTTTTTCATTTTCCCCCTCTTTTTTATACTTTTTTCATAACATCTCCCCCACACTTCGCATAAACATACACCACAAAAAATACATAAATGAAGCGGCTATCTCCATCTTTGTCGAAATGGCACACACAAATGTGTGGCTAACTAATAATCATCAAAAATAATACATCATACCAAGCAACTAGCAACTCATCGTTTAGACTTTGACAAGGGTTAGGCTAAGGTGTAAAGTTAAATATTTTTTAGTGGATATAACAAATGAACATGATGGCTCAACATGCATTCTAAGGGTATCTAACACTAAAAGTCAGTGCTAATAAAGGGTTAATATGGCTGGTTAGCTATTCAGTGTAACTAGCTAAAATAAAGATGTAAACGGAAAAGGCTATTTGGGTTAAATCCTAAGGTTCCCTCTTTATCACACGAATACACTTATATCACACGAATGTGATCTCACTGCGGTCTAGTAATGATTTACAAGCACAAGTTCTAGAATAAATAAAATCACCAGCACACTTATAGCAGAAAGATTCAAGCATAAAAGATGTATGCTATATATGATCCTCACAATTTATTAGAAAAGGCTATAATATGCTAGCAGATGTCATCGATCATAGAAAGGATTGCAATATTAACCGAGACACATCTCAACTTTTTCAAAATTACAATATTTCACAAGTAAATTTGATCTAGTTATTCTAATATATAACATATAAGCGTGAGAAAACAGAACTAGATCTTAAAGGGGAAAACAGATATACAAAAAATTTAAAAATTAGCCAAAAAATTTGAAAATTTTAAAACCTGTCTCATTTTTTCTATTTACTCCCTTTTCACACTTAAGTTAAGCATTGTCCTCAATGTGAAAAATAAACTTTAAAGTATGTAAAATAGGGAAATAAGAGTAAGAGAAAAACCATAAACCCAGGCATAAGAAATCGCGATCGAACTCCATATGATAAATACTACGCAAATGCTAGCATAAGCGTGTGAGAACAATCGATTTTTGCATACACACATCCTCGTCACCATTACTTGTTGCATTTATCAAACAAAACAAAACAAACACACCAAATGCAAACAATAATATACTAAACATTACGAGCATGTAACACCTTCGCACTTAAGATTTTTTAAGTTTGAAATATTTTTTTGTTAAGGGTGTACATATTTATTCAAAATAGAAAATAAAACAAGCAAACAATTAAAAGGGGCTCGGGTTGCCTCCTGAGAAGCGTTTAATTTACTATTGAGTCATTAGCTATACGCTTCCCTGGATTTTAGGATTCTTTGATGATACGATTCAAGTAGAAAATTTCACTTTTTAAACGTTAAGGGTATGGGATTTTTGGTATGTACTCCACATGTGACGAAGATACATTTGGTCCTTTTGGTTTCACCAAGTCCTCCATCTTTCCTTTTGACACTTCATTTCCAATGCCACCAAAATGATTTTAACTCTTTGTCACCAACATGATTCAACAATACATCTTTTTTAAACACCTTCTCTTTTGTTATACCTTGAGTGTACGGGATATGCATGGTGCAATCCTTGAGAAAAGGCGGTACGGTTGGTGAACTAGACGTGATTAGGTTTAGGTTTGGCAGGGTTGGAATAGGCTTGATCTCATGCTTCTCGATAAATTAAACATCACCCTTATCATTCTTGTTTCAGATTGATGGTGACTTGTAGACAGATTCATGTTGCGGTTTGGTATTTGTGGTACAAGAAAGGGTTTTGGTACTTTGGGTTTTCTCATTAAAATATTTAAACTGCCTTTCCAGGTCCTCGATCATCGCTTGGTGGTTCCTTAATCCTTGATTGATTTGACGATCTAATTCGACTACCTGATCTTTCATACGTTCATTTGCTTCCGTCTGCCTCACTATCCACTCTCTTATCATCATCTCCTCTGTTTAGGTTTTGGTTTCATTGAGGTGTGGCATTCTAGGTGGTGGTCAGGATTGAGGATAGTGACGGCTTGGGTTATGGTTTGGATATGAATACGAATTTATGGTTTTTTAGTCGTGATATCCTTCGTGATATCTTTCTTGTTAGACGTAACTCGCTTCAATTAGATCCCACATCAGCGTGTTATCACTCATGTAGATTTTTGAAGCATGGTGTCCTCTGTCGTTTATACGACCGTCTCATATCTCCTTTAGCTCTCTTCTTATTTTCAAGAATTCAAAATCGATTTTTGTAGCGAGAGCTTCAAGTTTTTCCATTAAAATTTTATGATCGGAGATGATTCCACCGGCGAAAACAACGGTTTTTGGTTGGGGCTGATATGACACTCTTTTGAGAAATTGTGTTTCAAAAGGACCTTGTCCTCGAGGATTTTAAAAGCTTCGTTTGGAGTATTGTAGAGGAAAATTCCTCTGGCGTCTAGAATTCCCTAAGTTGGATCGTCTAAACCATGATAGAATATTTGAATTATCGTCCCTTTGGTTAGACTGTGTCCTTAACAAGTGTGAAGCATTTCTTTCAATCGGAGCCAAGCTTCAACGAAAGTTTCGTGAGTGAGTCGGTGAAAGGTATGGATTTCATTTAAGAGACGTTTAAACTTTGCGGGAGAAAAGTATCGGTTATTAAAAGCTTCTCTCATTTCATTCCACGAAGTAATTGTTCCTTCATTAAGTTCATTCAACCAAATCTTAGCTTCTCCGGTTAATGAGAAAGGAAAAGTCCTTAATTTAAACGCATCCTCTTAATTTTCACCATATTGGAATAGGTTACTAATCTCAAAGAAATTGGCTACGTGTCGGTGAGGATCAGATCGGATTCATCCTTCAAATTGAATCTCTCGAATTATTTGCATGTGGGAACCCTTGATAACAAAGTTGTTTGGAATATGGAGTTGGAAAACAGCAAAACTAGGTGTTGGAGTAACGGTCCTAGTGCTTGACCACATAGGCTGGTCATTGGGATCGATAACGGTTATGGGTGGGGAATTGGGTGGAGTTTTAACTTTCTCCCTAACCTTGTTGATCTTGGATGTAACAACGAAATGTTCCTCGATGAATGGTTGTTTGGTGTAAGGTTCGGTGACTCGATCTCAAGGGGTACGTTTGGTGTTTTATCGGGTTTAGTCCTCTTTTTGATTTTACGTGTAAGTTCATTAAATGGAAGAACATGTTTCTTACCCCAAGAATGTGGGTTTATACAAACCCGGAGCAATTTGCAAAACGTCATAAAAATGAAAATTAAAAAGATAAACTAAATGAAAAGTAAATAAGAACAGAAATCTTTTTGTATTTTTTTAAGTTGACGCAAACAAAAATAAACTACTTGTAGAAAAATGTTACTATTATTATTAATACTATTTTATATAACTACGAGAAGTGATTAAGAAAAGTAAACTACTTACGAGTAAAAATTCTTGATATACTTTTTAAAGAAAACACCTTTTTAAGACAAGTTTTATAATGACTATTTAACTAACTACTTTTTTTTAAGGTTTTTCAAATGTTTTTTTGTGACTAAAACAAAATTAATTTTCCAAAAACTAAGTAAGCAAACAAATAAAAAACATAAAAACTCAGATTAATTAGTAAAAACGCAAAACAGGACGAAAAAGGAAAATTGTACCAATTTTTCAAACATGTGGGTTTGAATGTACTTCAGGTTCTTAGCCGCGGGGTTCGGGGATCAAACGAGCGAATAAAAATTCGAAATGATACTACGAAAATAAAAATTCGAAAATGATACACGAAGTTTTGACCGTGAATGAGGTATACTAAGAATGAGAAGTAAGGAATAACACGAATTAAATATAAAATTTTGAAAATTCCGGGCTGAGAAACACCTCTATCCGGCGGCTAAAGGTTTAGTCGGTGGCTTGGAAAAGGACTGGGAGGGTCCAGCCGGCGGCTAGAGGTTGGTTTGAGGGGTTGTAACCAGTGGCTGGGGATTCCAGCTGGCGATTGGGCGACGGTCTAAGGGTGGCCAGCCGGCGGCTGGGCACGAAGCTGGCGGCTAGAGTGGTTTTTAGCTTTTTTTTTATTCAAGCCAAACAAAACAAGCACTAATTAAAAAGGCAAAAACAAAAAAAACACTACTAAACATGCAAACACAATAATACACTTAACACAAAATAAAGCAAATCTAACAAGACAATTAAAGACAAGTTGGTTTTTGTGGGTTGTTTTGTTTTCTTTCTCGCAAGCAATAATAAGCACGAACTTAGAATGATGATAACAAAGATTAAAAACAAACAAAAACACAAACAAATCCTCGGCTGTCACACCCCGTCAATGGCGAAAATACGGGATGCGACGATACCATTCATCACACAAGATACAAGATCATACACTTTACAATTTACAAGAATGACACTTGGGTTTACATATAATTTTACAAGTTAAGACTTGACAAAATTAAATAATCTAAACCCATCTCGACCCAGTCCCCTTGGATTACATCTTTGCTCTTCCAATACCATTCATATACCTTTGATTGACACACCTGAAAATGATACTTGAAAACGTCAACAATAATGTTAGTGAGCTCGTAGGTATGACCTTAAACCCAAAAGCTGTGCCAATATTTTAAATAGTGGACAATATTGCAATATGACAGTGAATATATATACAAACAATCCCTGGCATAGCATCCCCGCTAGTCAATCATCATATGCCACTTACGCACCTAAAGGGCCTACCAGCTGGAGCACTAAATTAGGGCAGGACCACACACAAACTTGGGTAGGCGTACCTATCCGCTCTAATAATCACACAAATACTGGGTAGGCGTACCCATCCGATCCAAACAGTCATGCAACACATAATATTGACATAGCAGTCATAAGCACATATCTTGTCCCTAAAACAAAACCACATTTCCCACAGTTCAATTTAAAACATTTCAAAACACATTTGAGTATCATTTTCCCCCAACAAAAAAAGTAGAAAAAATGGGGCTACGAGAACTCACCTCAGTGGCAAAATACAAACAGCACAAATCTCAAACTCAAAGCACAAATAATCTCAACGCAAGCGCACAGCAGTACCCGGCCACGACCTAGTCAATTACGACACTTAATTAATGTTAGTACAAAGTTATCGTGTTGTACAAGTGTTCGTCTTTACACACACCAAGATTCTAAATACCGTTAAAAAGCCCCTTTTTCTTATCATCAAACCTTTACTTTTTATCTCAAAGCCATTATCTTATAACGAACCCGTTATCTTTTACCAAAACTGTTATCTCATACGAAATCGTTATCAAAACCGTTATCTTTATCAAAATCGTTATCTCATAACGAAACCGTTATCTTTACCAAAATCGTTATCTTATATTATGGTTGTGTGGTAATTACGTAAAATGACTCAACACTTGGGCTAAGTGTGACATAAATACAATTCACTAAATACACCTTCAATCGTTAAAATGAAACAGCCGACCAAATACTCCGCAAAAATCTGACGAAAAAGAAATGAGCACAACTCAAGAGTCGAAAATAAATAAATCTACATTTTCATAACTGATCCGATATTGATAAGTGTAAAATACACATATCCGTTAATACCTAAAATAACCCAATTAATCCTAAAAACAGACTAAAAATGGCAAAAATATGCTTGTTTTTGTGTTTTGTGTGTGCAGGTACGGATATATCAAAAACCATCAA
>BQNB010119797.1:0-20751 GCA_026074375.1 Tanacetum coccineum
AGTTGGGATCAACAAGCTTCTAGCCTCTTTATGTGCAAAATGTTTTGAAAATGGACAGATTAAGCCCTTATTTAATACCTTATTGCTAGAAACGATCCAATACTATACATTTGATAAAATCTAACATCGTGCATGTTGCCATTTTGTGTTTGTTACGTATTTAAATTTTGCAATATTTGTACTATTTTATAGTTGTTACTTTCATTCAGGTTTAACAGCTCTACTTTGTTAAAAAAAACTCTACTCTAAACTATAAAAGGAATCAAATTTTACTAACCGAACGTGTTAAGGGTTTACTTTGTGATTACAGCACATGGCTCCTAAAATTCACGAGACGGCCCTGACTATCAGGAAATTATTTTAGTAACTTTTACAACATTACAACAAAAACAAATAAACTGCAACATGTTAATAAAGATTTATCAAGCTTGCTTCTTTATTAGTAAATGCTACTATAATATCTTTGTGAGAGTTTGAGGTCTTAATGCCTTCTTAGTACAACAAATAACCTGCAGCATGTTAATAAAATATTTATTACCTACTTTTCAAGTTAACATTTATTATATATTAAACATGATATTAAACATCTGAACAGTTTATTATATACTAAACATCTGAACAGTTTGTGCCGAAATCATCATTTCATATCATTTTTACAACGGCACTAATATTACTCGACCTTACTTCTTGTAGCAAACCAATAAGTATGCATGGACAACGACGTAACGACAATTAGTGATTGAACTATTATGGATAAATAGGCCCAAGCCCGGTGTGTGGGTTTAGGGAATTAAGGTTTACACCATCAAAATTGTGGTTAATAATAAATCACAACCCACAGAGAATTATGTAGTCTAGCATGGTATCAGAGACCAAACCCTAATCTTCTCCACTAAACAATACCAATCCTTAAAAAAAATTCCCCAATCAAAACACACCCATACAATCAGTGGCGAAGCTACACGGTTTATATTGGGAGGGCCAAAATGTATATACATTTATTTTATGAGTGCCAAACTTGTGAATTCTTATACTGTATCGCAACTACTGAACAAAACTATGCATGGTACTTCAAGCTATGGTGGGGGGGGGGGGCACCACCCTCTATAGTCCCCACATAGCTCCGCCCTTTCATACAATTAATTTAACTCTCTTTGGGATTCAATAGTTCCAAATCTTGTATGCGGCCTACTTTTTCTTTGGCTATTTGCTTCTTTGCTTCTATGACCCCATGTTCTATTAAAGGACGAGTGATGATTGGTGGAGAGGTGGATTGGGCTTCACCAATATGACAAAGATAAGATCAAGGTTGAATGAATTTAATATGGTTGTTGCGATAAGTAGGGCATGAGCACAAAGATATTGGTCAATTTTAGAATTTATGTTGGTACTTAGTATTCCAACAGCAACATAACAATCATATCATATCCTAACAAGTCAGTCAATCAACAGTTTAATAGTGGCCGAAGCGCTTATAGTTTTCCAAACCTATCTCCTACCAGTTGGAGCTACATAATCGGCTAAGTAGTATTATAAAGAAATCCAAATAGCATGCATGAACATATACAACGGCATTCACATACGCATTTATAGGCACATAGCATTGTCCAAAAGTGTAGAAACAGTTTAGCACATAAGGAAAACAGTTTGAAAGGATTTGAGTATCATTTTCCCCAAAGGAAAACAATTTAAAAGTAGGGCTACGAGAACTCACCTTAATTAAGGATGAATAGTAGCTGGTATAAGATGATCAAACAACAACGTACAACGGCACCCAGTCACAACCTAACAATTAATGTCTGACTCAGAAATATGTATATAATGTTTATTTAGAGCAATTCATATGAGTTTAAAAATGTATTTTTGTATCATTGTCTTTCGTATTATTGGTTGTGTGGTGGTTGACAAGTTAGACTCGAAGAAAATACGTCATAGTATATAATAGATATTATATACTTATACTTATTTGAAGAAAAATAGGCAAGTAAAGCAAATAAGAAATAAACAAATAGATGATAAGCAATTAAAATATGTTTCGGCAATTAACCTAGTAAATCTAAAGTTATCCAGATTAAATGGTAAAATTATAAGTATTAACACGTTTTAAATATACGGAATAAATAATAGGAGTTTTATAATTTATAAATTATAAAATATATTTTTCGTCTTTTAGTCGATTATTAAAATAATAATATTTTATTATTTCGCCTTTTTGTTGGATTTTTAAGAAAGTAAGTTTTTTTTAAAATATTTCTAAGTATAATATTTTTATAAAATTTCGGCGTGACCCGTTTGTTTATAAACGCTTTCCAAGGTCGTAGACCTTATTCCCAAACACTTTTCCTTAAATAATCATTTTCCAACAAAATACCAAAACCCACGTTTACGCTACGTTTTATCAAAACACTTTTTTTTAAACGACTATTTTAGATATTCCTAAAGTATATAAGTATAAATTAAATAAATCGATTGAAATCCGTTTTAAACGTTTAAGTTTGTTTGTATTTTACTTATTGGGACATAAGGCCCAATGTTAGTCCAAATTAGCTAGTTTTAGCTTTTAGTCTATAATTGGCCCAATATCAAGTTTACTAGTTAGCTGAAAAACCCAATAATATCAATAAGCCAAAAATACTAAAGTCAAATAAGCAAAAGTAGTAAGTCAACAAAATAGGCCGTGTAGCCAAATAAGCCATAAGCCACGAGCTTAATGAGCTCATTTTGGGCTATTCGGCCCAATGACCACAACTAGTTATCTAACTTTTTAAACCGACACATTTCGACTAAAATAAGCACTATGAATAAGTTGAAAAATAAGCCGAACGAAGATCCCAAAAGTAATTGTTAGCCTCAAATTATATTATTAATCTCGGTCTTTATCTCATTTATGTTGTAATAGGCTAGAAGGGTAAACGGGCTCGTGAACGTAATCTAATCTTGTACTAGTTCCGGACTAAGGTCCATTGTAATTTGATAAGGTGTCATTTTATACACTTTTTCAAGGTCGTTTAACCCCCAAAATCATGCGTTTATGCCCAAAATAGGTACTTAATCGTCCCTTTTCAGGTATTTCTCTTTTAGAAGACATTTGGATGAATTACACGTGACTTGGGCTCATTTAGAGAAGAAACGGACGAGATTACGAACCAACACCAAGACTCTTGAAGATTTGTACTCATAGAGCCTGGAGACGGCGTCACCAGCTATACACAACGCCGTCACAACTCATCAAGTGAGGCGTCACATCTTTCATGACGGCGTCAGCCCGCACCAACTCAAACGCAGATCTAGAAGATTCATCTTGCGACGACGTCACGATTAAAACGTGACGCCATTGTGTCGATTTTCCTATATATACAAACCCGAATTTATGGTTTTGAGTGTGTAACTTTAGAATAAAAAGAGGGTACGAACCTTAGTTCATTTAGCAGCTTTAGGAGACGATTTTAGGGCCTAAAAACCCTATTGTACTTCTTCCAATTCATGTTTTAATCAAGTAAGGTTTACTTAATCATTTAATATGTCTATGTGTTGTTTGATCTATTGTTCTTGTTCTTTAGCTTTAACTTTAAACATGCTTGGTCAAAACGTAATATTTTTTTTATTATTATTGGATCAACTAGAATGAAACTTAGTATGTTGCTTCTTGTGATGGATGGTGCACGTTAGGTCTTTGAAAACTAGCTTTTGTCTATAATTACTGTTGATGATGTGTCCTAGGAAACTTATTGTGTAGAAAGGAATACATCGGGGTAACAGTCTTCATACTATCCTTCCCCCTAATTATGGTTGATCCACTATTAATGTAATTTTACATGCACATATAAACTCCTAGGGGCCCGGTAATAGTCCCCCTTCATACTACCTTGCATGTTGCTTGCTCCTAGCTCATACCAAGTAGAAACGGCGGGTTCGTGTAATTCGTTCATGCTTTAAGAAATAGTTACACAGATCATCACAAGGGTGACAAGCCAACAACACTAAGAGAAGCAATCTAGGGAGTAATACATGATTAAATAGACACAATCTTTTATCTTATTGTTATCACCACTAGCGTAGATTTATATTTAGTTCATTAGCTAAAACCAACCAATCTCTTAAACATATGATTTACTTGCTTTCCATAAAATACAAAAATACAAAAACAATCTTCCCTCAACCCTTAGAATTCTGTTAGACCATGTCAAGCCTTCCTAACGAGATTCCTCGTGGGGGGAAAAACGATAACAACCCCGAGTCTTTCCTCATAACTACACTACATTCGATTTAGGTGCACTGCCTAGGGAGTTGTAAAACGTCTCGTGTAGAAATCCTACGACGACCGCACATCAAGTTTTTGGCGTCGCCGCCTGGGGAATAGTTAGGTTCAGATAATAGTTTAGTTTAGTTCTACTCGCTTGAATCCTTTTAAGTGAGATTTTAATTCCGCATATTAGCTTTCTCATAGTCTATCTTTTCTTTGTGCCCTTTGTTTTGTAAATCACTCTTTCGTTCACCATCATGATGTATGAAAGACCACCTACCACAAAACCCTTTAAAGATTCAAAACCTCACTAAACACAAACCTTCTTCCATCCAAATATATACCTTGGTGTTCCAACAACATCAAGATGAACCTATCTACGATGCGTGGACTCATTTCTAAAACTTAATCAAAAGAATCCCTCATCATGGCCTTGATTTATGGTCCCTTACTTAATTCTTTTATGATCATGTCGACGACTATACTACCCGATGGACATGACTTTGCTCAGACGGGAACCTTAGGGAATTAAGTGGTGAAGAAGCATAGGAAGCCATAGAAAATTCCACCCAAGGCCAAAAAGAATGGGACAACCCACCAAACATTATTTCTGAACAAGAAGTAGCAAATTTGAAGGCTCAAGCAAAATGATTGTTTGGAAATGAGGATGTTTAGGTTAAGATACATAGAGGTATAGCATGGGATAAGGTGGAAAATTTGGATCCACAAAGTACCCCACAAGTCCTACCATCATTTGAGGAATACACACCGCCTGTGACTTGCCCGGAAGAAGTAGAAGAGACTTTAGGAACCCCGGTGGAGGTAAAGCCTTTGGAGGAAACACAACTAGAGGATTTAGGCTTGGATACTTATAATCATGACATTCCTCTTAGTAATAGGGAAGTTCCTAGTTTTGATGAGCCGGGGCCTCAACTAAATCCCTTACCAAATTGTCTATCCTTAGATGTAAGTCTAGGAGAAGAAAGAGGCCCCGAACCACCCATCAAACCACATAGTCCGGATAGTTTTAGGTTGAAGGAAGTAGATAGCTTAACCATTGATACACCACCTTCACCTCACGTGGCATCTTTCCCCCCTAAGGATATGTATTGTTATTATCTCCCATGCATCGATGATCCTAAGAAACATTATGGATTTAAACCGGGTTTATTATGAAAAAATGCATCCCTAGGTGTTGATATTTCAAATTAGGAGATGTTTGATGATTATTGGAGATTAGAATCTAAGGAAGTTTCTCCTCTAGGAAAAGAACTTAGTTTATTTGATAGGCCAAATGAAGAAGAGATAGGTAGAATTCTAGAAGCACACCGTTTGGAGCATATTATTCAACAACCAATTTTTCAGCATGCGACCCCTTCTCACAACGATGGTATGTACCGTTACTATCACCAGCACTTGAACTCAAGTATAGGGGAACCCTCCCCTTTATCTGTTAAATAAGGGTAGAGTCAGGCTCATAACTCGAACAAAAACAAGCGCTTCTAAGGAGGCAACCCAAGCACGTCTCATCAACCCAATATTTACTTTCCCGTAATTAGGAGTGTCATGTGTGTTTTAATTCTTTACCATTTGTTTTATTATGTTTGAACTATCTTGTAATCATGCTTTGTTTGTCTTTAACCTCGTCTTAATTTCAATCAAAAGTATTTTGCAAATAATAAGTGTAGGGGAATTTATCCAGCTTTTGAGCCAATTTCAAACATGCTAAATAATTTGTTTAGATTAATTCTCGTCATATGATTGAATTGTTAAATCTCAGATTTTATGAAGCTATTTGTACAGGAATTAACTTATGAAATCAAGTGTAAGAAATTTTTCATCAAAAACAAAAATTTCGTTTTCACAGAATGTGGAGACGGTGTCACGATATACACTCGGCACCGTCACCACGACACCTGTGATGGGGTCACATAAACCCTGACGACGTCAAACGCCCAGGTCCAAAAAACTTAAAGTTTTTAATTATTTTTGAAAATAAAACTTGCACAATATTTAATATATGTATTCTTCCGTTATAAACCTGCAAAAAAACCTAATGAGTTTAACAATTCTTTCATCTATCGAGTCGAACCCTAAATTCATATTGTATATTTGGTAAAACGCACGTTTTATGCTTGGTATAGTTGTCTTGTCTTTTATTACAGGTTATATTTGATAAGGAGAAGCTTGGAAGTTCTTAGGAAGTTTCATTGGATAATTCTTGAAGGATGATTTAACCAGTTATCGTATGTTTCTTCTCCACTATTGAGTAAACCAGGTGGATACTAAGTTTCTTAGTCTCCTTGTTTTTTTCTCTTTATTCGTTTTTAACCGGGCACTTAGGCCATGCGATTCCTGGAGAACATTGGGGACAATGTTCAACTTAAGTGTAGGGGGAAAATAAGCCTTAGAAACTATTTTTTCATTTGTCATTTGTTTTGTCCTTAAAAAGATGGGTAATATATCAAAACATAGCATAGAAGGGTGATTTTTACCAAAATTTAAATTTTTTTACAACACATACCAACGAAAACCGAGTATTATTAGCGTCCCATGGATAAGAATTTATATGACTAGCATAAAAACCCTCAAAATTTCACCCCCACAATGTGAGATTCGCCCTTAGATATAACACCTTTTGCTTGTTCGAGTTAAGGAGTGAGTAATCATGTGTGTTTATTTCGTCGTTACGGATGTGTATGCGTGGTTTTGTTGCCTTTTCTGGAACAATGGTATCGGTTATTTTAGTATTATGAGAGTGTACCGGTAGTATATTAAATACTAGAACTTGTTTTAGTGATGCATCCCAAGACCGCGTAGTAAGTATTAGGATTTGCTTGATAAGAGGTATTAGGATTAACCCATGTTTTAAACCTGTAATTGTTATGATGGTCACACCGATCATATAACTATCCCACACCCTTTCCACTCACTCACCTTTAGTGCAGGATACCCCTAGTACAACCCTCTGAGCCTATCCTTTTTCACGATTCTCGTAATTTTCTGGTGGATTCCAGATTATTACTGAAGAGCATTGTCACCCTTAAACCAATCGTTACACCCAAAAAGCCTTAGCCTACCTTGTATGTACTCGCCTTTAGTACATTATTGTGTTTAACCCAAGTTAATTATTGAGTACACGGTTGCTAAGTCCTTATCCTTGTAAATACAGTTTTGGGACGATTGGAATTCATGGTAGTATTTATTTCGCTGAAGAATGGGGACGAAAAGTTAAGTCAATACCCCCATATGTTTGTCAAATGATCTCCATGTTATTTTGATCCACCTCAAATCGGGTCAATAGTTAGATTGTATATATCGAGCATGTAAAAGCTCAATTGTAGGGGTATGTATTATAAACTCCCATGTTGTATTATGTTATTAAAAAAAGAGAAAAAAAAAGAAAGAGATTGATGTAGAGTTGTGTAGAGTTTGTATATCATCGCCCGAATCTTGGCTTAGCAACCAAACCAAAGTGTATTTGTGTAAATAATTAGCTAACCTTACTCCAAATTCACCCAAAGTCACCACCCAAATGTATCCCATCCGTTTCTGTTTCCATTATAAGTTATCTTACACCTACACCCCACAACCTTTAAAAGACCTCTTAGATAGTAATGATTAATACTTGAGCCTAGCGGTGGAGGTTTGATCCTTTACCAAGCCTATGGTAATTTATATGCTATGACAGGTAATGAGTGTGATTTTCCGTTTAGCCACCCAAAAGATATAACTCATTAAAACATGACACCCCGAGTGAAAGAGAGAATCCCAAACACTTGTATGAGGTGCTAGTATATACTTTCCGTGCTTTTAATTACGAGGTCTAGAAGGTTGTGTTGTAGAATATTTTTAAAAAGTAGGTAAAATGACCCCTCATATTGTTATTGTCTAGGTAGAAAAGCCCATTTGCTTGAGGACAAGCAAATCCCAAGTGTAGGGGTATTTGATGAGGTGTCATTTTATATACTTTTCGGGGTCGTTTAACCCCCAAAATTGTGTGTTTATGCCCAAAATAGGTACTTAATCGTTCCTTTTCAGGTATTTCTCATTTGAAAGACATTTGAATGAATTACACGTGACTTGGGGTCATTTGGAGAAGAAACGGACGAGATTACGGATTAAAATGAGAGGCCGTCGCGTCGATTTTCCTATATATACCAACCCAAATTTAGGATTTTGAGTGTGTAACTTTAGAATAAAAAGAGGGTACGAACCCTAGTTCTTTTAGCAGCTTTAGGAGATGATTTTAAGGCCTAAAAACCCTATTGTACTTCTTCCAATTCATGTTTTAATCAAGTTAGGTTTACTTAATCATTTAATATGTCTATGTGTTGTTTGATCTATTGTTCTTGCTTTATCTTTAACATGCTTGGCTAAACCTATTATTGTGTTTATTTATGATTGTATGAAACCTAGAATGTAGATCTTAGTGATGTTTCTTCTTGTGATGGATGTGCATGTTAGTTCTTAGAAAACCAGCTTTTTGTCTATAATTGATGTTGATATGTATAGGGAAACATGATTGTGTAGAAAGGATAACATCGGGTAACAGTCTTCATACTACCTTGCCCCCTAATATGGTTGATCCACTTTTAATGTATTTTACATGCACTTAGTAAACTCCTATGGGCCATGTAATAGTCTTCATACTACCTTGCATGTGCGTTGCTCTAGTGGCATACTAAGTAGACGTCGGGTTCGTGTAATTCGTTCATGATTTAGGAAATAGTTACACAGATCATCACAAGGGTGACAAGGCAACAACACTAGGAGAAGCAATCTAGGGAGTAATACATGATTAAATAGACATAATCTTTTATCTTATTGTTATCACCATTAGCGTAGAATTACATTTAGTTTATTAGGTAAAAACAACCAATCTCTTAAACATCTAATTTACTTGCTTTCCATAAAATACAAAAATACAAAAAGAATCTTCCCTCAACCCTTATAATTCTGTTAGACCGTAATCAAGCCTTCCCAACCTATTCCACGAGTGAAACAATAAACAACCTCGAGTCTTGCCCATACTACACTACAATGATTAGGTGCACTGCCTAGGGAGTTGTAAAACTTCTCGTGTAGAAGTCCTACGATGACCGCACATCATAATCCCGAGCCTGGCTCAAGACATTAAACCACGGCCTAACAAGCCTTACAAGGCCGGACCATTAAGTGGTATAAATACCCCTCTCCAAGTGTGGAGAGGGTGTTGGTCTCATTTGTAACACACACATTTCATGTGAAATCAACCATCTTATTTTTTCTCTAGTTTCTCTCTCTAACCTCTCTCTACTTTTCTTCATTTTTATCTCATCTTATTTTCTTGATAATGCCATAGAAGTCAGGTGATTCTTAGGTTATTACATTTTGTATCACTCGGCACGGTTGGGTTTGGTGGTTTCGTTGTGGTAGTTTGATTTAGCTTATTTTGACTTCTTAAATAGCTTATTAATGATTCGACTTCTGTTTAATTATTTCTCTGATAAAAAGCTACTTTTCTATTTAATAAATACATTCACTAGTCTTCACTAGTAATCACGTGGGTCACTTGTCTGTTCTCTCGTAAATTCGTTTGTTCTATTTGTCATTAAGAGTGCTTATTTCATCATATTTTTTTCTACATTTCAATCATCAGCCCACGTTTCTTTTTATATTGCTTTACAAGTTTTACAATCATTTCTTGGATTGACTATCATCATTTTATAATCAATTTTTTTCATGTCACAAAAATGGTCCTCGAATATCAATCTTTAAGGTGTTCTATCTGCTTCTCTCGGGCTTATTTTTCTCCTTAGGTTGTTAAGTTTTGTGGCTTATTTGTGCTGTAAAACAGCTTTTACTAGCTTATTTCATGCTTAGTTATAAAGTTTATTCATTATGTTGGAATATGTTCATATATGAATTAATATATGTCCGGAATATTTATTTGAACCTAAGGGGACGCACACGTTAATACGTAAACAATGTTTAATTAGTGTGTTTAGTAAACGATCGTTATATGATAACAAGTATTAAAATATTAGTCATTAAAGAGTTAAGGGACTAAATATACAAAACCGAAAAATAGAAGGGTATGGTTTGGCTTTGCTTCTCCTAGTCGGTTACAAAGCCCATTCCATATGGGTTTAGGATGCTTGAACAAGGTCTATATATAGGGGTTAAAGTTTTTCATTATTCATATCTTGAAAAACCTAAAAAACCAAAATTCGTCCTTGTGCCTCTACTCCTAATACTCGACCGAACTTCAAAACCCAAAAGGTTTCGGTTCTCTTGTTTCTTCCTTCTTGGTTCGATCGCAACAAAACCCACAAAGGGTTTTCGTGGTCTTTTGGTGGTTCGACCTTCAACAACAAAGACTCATTCGGTTTACTTGATTGTCAAGATTCGTTGATCGTTTGCTAATACACTACTAGTACTAGCATACTTCATTGTTTGCTAAGAACGTATTGTGTGTGGAAGCTTAGAGGAATCATACCTTTGATTCTTGGTGGTTTCGCGTGGTATTATACACACGCGTATATAGAAGACGGTGTTTACGGTTACCTTTAAACGGTGTATCGTTTCGTGCTAAAAGGTACACTTCTTCTATTCTTGTTAATTAATGTATTCTACATGTTATCTTTATTCCGCTGCGTACTCGTGTTAATTAATTGGTTAATTAGATCGTAAAACCCAACAGTGGCATCACGAGCCATCGTGTAGAATCTTTAATTACAAGGAATAAAATTGGACAAATTAGGGTTTCGTGATTAATTTTAAATGCCCCGGTGGGCGTTTTTGTTAAAAAGATTTGATCTTGACGGTTAATAAAATTAATTAGACGAAATCTAGGTTGTATGCAATTTTATAAAACTTGATGTATTAATTGTTAATGGTTTTAAGTTTTGTTAATTGTTAATGGAGATCCATGATAAAATCATGCAAATTTATCATGGATTGATATTAGATATTAAATCTTGTTAATTTGTTAAATGGATTTGGTTTAAATATGATTAAAATACGCATAATTTTAATTATTTTCTTAACTGGTAAGATCCATGATTCAAGAATTCGGGAAGACCCTTATTTTTGAATGAATGGGGCCTAAAATAATTAAAAGGTTTTATGTGCTATGTGGTATTTATTTATATAAGGCTTACGTAATCGAGTATATCGATGCATATGGCCGGAGTTTATAGGACGAAGGAGCCTTATATGAATAAATGCATGTTTTATTATTAGATAATTAGGATCATATTTAATGTTTGCATGCCTTAATTGTTAAGTGTGTTTAAATAAATGTTATTTAGTTTAGTTGATGTTTATTTGTTTTATTTTAAGTTCTTGACTTGTGAGAAAATAAAAGGGTTTTTCTGAAAACAAAAATAAACATGACTAATGATTATCGAAATAAGATTTATTATGAACTATCTAATGCAAAAAGTCAAAAGTGGATTCGGCTTACATCCGATATAAAATCTTCCATGACTAGACTAGCAATATATAGTTTGTAATGTATTCTTTAAATTAAAGTTTTAATTTTATCAATGACGTAATTTGCAAAAGTACTATATAGTTGCAAGGATAAGGTTCGGGGAGACTCATCAAGACTTCGGTCTTGTAGATACCATTACCCTATAATACCTGACTACGTTGTAGTTTCCTTACCTTGTATACTATGTAGGAAGTCGCGAATGGTCTAGGGTTTGAATGATTTTTAATCATTCTTTAATCTTTTCCCGCGATAAAAAGCAAATCTTTAAATTTAAAGATACGTTGAATCGTCAATTTTAAGGTCTCACTATTTATGTATAAGATACGATGATAATAGGTGATACCGTAATAATAACTTAATTGAGTAAAGTTTTTATTAAAAAATTATGATACGTAGATGTATGCATGCTTCTTCGTACATATTTGTCACGTCAAATATTATACCCTTTTTTAAATAAGTTATTGCCATCCAATTTGTAAGAACACTTGCAGATGCTTTTTACTATGCGTGAGACGTATGTAGATCGTAATCCCAAGGTAATTATACACTTTTTCCTAAGACATTAGTGTTACATAATCACAGTTCTTGATTGGACGACTTAATCGGTTTAGTGGCGAGACCCTAAATTTGAGGCATAGATGAGATAAAACATGCTTGTTGGAATTAAAAGACTTTTTGAAGCTATTTGGAAGTTACTGCTGCTAAGGTTAGAGTTACTGCTGCTAAGCATAATGTAGTGTTGTTAGTGATATTATATGCTAAGTAGTTAGTACTGTCAGTTACTACTGCTAGTATATATTACTACTGCTAATGAAAGACTGCTCAGAGACTTAGAAGAAATACTACTAAGTAGTTAATGCTGCTAGTATAAAAGTTAATGCTGCTGGTTACAACTGCTGAAAGATTACAACTGCTAGAAGAGTTTCTACTGTCATAAGGATAAAGACAAAAGAAAGGATAAAGATGAAGATTGTTTATCAAGATTACTTACGGGATGCGTATGAGATACTTTTGTAAAAGATTCGTATAAGTTATTTGTTTAGAAGATCATGATAACTTAGGAAAGTATTGTAAGCCTTGTAGGACTCCTTGGTGTATAAAAGGAGGTCCTAGGGTATAGAGTTTATATGAAGTCATACTAAAAATTGCCTGTTCTATGTCTTATGCTTGGGAGTATGACCCCTGAACTACATAGACAGTTTGAATTGCACTATCCGTATGACATGATTCAGGAGCTTAGATTTATGTTTGAGAAACAAGGCCGGAGTGGAGAAGTTTGACTTAATCCAATCTTTCCATTGCTTGCAAACAAGGGGGGGTAAATCATTACTGACTTGTCTTAAGATGAAAAGGATATGTGGAGAAACTGGAACGCCTTGGTTATGTACTACCACAAGATATCTCAGTAGGCTTGATTCTTAATGGCCTTACTAAATATTTTGTGGGATTTGTAAGAAATTACAATATGCATAACATGGGGAAAGACAATTGGTTGATAATTATGCTATGCTTATGGTGTATGAGAAAGGGTTTACCAAAGAAGGGCTGAAACAACACAGTAATGATGATTAAAAGTGGTTAAAATCCGAAGGCCAATAAAAAATGCTTAATGCAAAAGGCTAAGATTAAGGTTATTGGCAGGGAAAGGATAAGAAGGTTCGAGTTTATTATCCCCAAGCCCAACAACCCTAAGTCCCTACGCTATGGAAGCGCCCCAAATTAAGGCTGTGATGTCCTCCCACCACTGTAAGGAGGTAGGACATTGAAAGGAAACTTCCTGTGTATTTCTGAGTTTGCAGAGCAGAGAAGCAAGTTGGCTCTGCCAAGTTCTTAGGGTATCTACACAATAGAATAATTTTCTTTTCCTATTAATAAACTCTGGGTGTGTTATGACATGGTTGTTCTGGGTTACTAAAATAGTATTACAAAATAGGGATTTAGGGATTGAAAGGAAGCTGAAACATCGGAGCTCTTTATTGTACGTGGGCATTGTTTGTTCGTTGCATAAGTAAAGCAATTGGAAGTTTTGACTTAGTTTTACCTAATGGCCTTGTGATTTGTTTAGACAATTGTCATTATGCACCTACTATAACTAGAGGTGTAGTTTCAGTTTCTCGTTTGGTTGACAATGGATTTGTTCAATGTTTTACGGATTGTGGAATTTCAGTTTCAAAGAATGGTGTTCTTTATTTTAATGTTGTTCCTCGTAATGGTATTTATGAAATTGATATGCATTGAATCTTGTGCCAAATGTTAATTATATTTATAATGTTATCAATAAAAGAGCCAAGCATAACTTGGGACTCCTTCTTATCTATGGCACTGTTGTCTTTGCTCTATATAAAATAACAAGAAACGTATTAAACAGCTGCAACAAGATGGGCTGTTAAAGTCAACGGATGATGAATCTTTTGATAAATGCGAATCTTGTTTATCTGGCAAGATGACAAAGAAACCTTTCCCTCATAGTAACGAAAGGGCAAAAGATCTTCTTGGAATAATACATACTGACGTATGTGGTCCACTTAGACATGTGTCAAGACAAGGTGCTAGCTACTTCATTACATTCACTGATGATTATAGTCGTTATGGTTATGTTTATCTTCTTAAACATAAACATGAGGTCTTTGAAACATTCAAAGTGTTTAAAAATGAAGTTGAAAATCAACTCGGGAAGACCATTAAGGCAATACGATCAGATCGTGGTGGAGCGAATTATTAGCCAAGAGTTTAAAGATTATCTAAAAGCTAACGGAATTGTTCAACAGCTTACTCCTCCATACACACCACAACATAATGGAGTGTCTGAGAGGAGAAACCGTACTTTACTAGATATGGTGCGATCTATGATGAATCTTACAACTCTACCTTTATCCTTTTGGGATTATGCTCTAGAGTCTGCAACACGCATTCTCAATATGGTTCCAACTAAGAAGGTTGACAAAACACCATATGAACTGTGGTATGGAAAAGTTCCAAACTTGTCTTACTTAAAGGTCTGGGGATGTGAGGCTCTTGTGAAGAGAGATACGCCTGACAAACTCGAACAAAGATCTGTTAAGTGTATCTTCATAGGATACCCAAAGGAAACGATGGGTTACTATTTCTACTTCCCACCTGAAAACAAAATTGTTGTTGCAAGGTATGCTGAATTCTTTGAGAAGCGTCTCATAAGTCAAGAAATCAGTGGGAGGGTGGTAGATCTTGAAGAAATTCAAGAAGAAGAAGATAGAACACCTTTTGAAATCACTAGCAACATTCCTTAAGAGGTGGAGGGTTTGGACCACCACAAGAGGAATTGATTCCGATTCGTAGGTCCGAAAGGACACATCGAGCTCCAAACCGCTTATGTCTAAATGTAGAGGTGGAGGAGCATAGTCTAGGGGATCTTAATGAACCCGCTAGCTATAAAGCCGCAATGTTGGATTCAGAATCTAATAAGTGGATTGATGCTATGAATGCGGAAATACAATCCATGATGGACAATATGGTATGGGTCCTGGTCGATCTTCCTCCTGGTTGTAAGACCGTTGGGAGCAGGTGGCTTTTTAAGAAAAAGACTGACATGGATGGTATTGTACACGTCTATAAAGCTCGTCTTGTAGCAAAGGGTTACACTCAACTCTACGGGGTTGATTATGAAGAAACGTTCTCACCTGTCGCTGACATTAGAGCTATTAGAATTCTCATATCTATAGCAGCATACTATGATTATGAGATATGGCAAATGGATGTTAAAACAGCCTTCTTAAATGGTTACCTTGATGAAGACATCTATATGGTGCAACCTGAAGGTTTTGTTGATCCTAATCATCCCAGAATCATCTCCAGAAAAGTGTTGCAAGACTTAAAGTATGCAAGCTTCAAAGATCCATTTATGGTCTTAAGCAAGCATCAAGAAGCTGGAATAAAAGATTTGATGAGGAAATCAAAAGGTTTGGATTTACTCAAAATCTTGATGAGCCATGTGTATATCAAAAGGCTAGTGGGAGTAATGTTACATTCCTCATCTTGTATGTTGATGACATAATCATCATGGGAAATCACATTCCAAGTTTACAAAGTGTAAAGGATTATCTTGGAAAGTGTTTCGCCATGAAGGATTTGGGGGAAGCAGCATTTATTCTTGGAATCAAAATCTATAAAGATAGATCGAAGCGATTAATTGGACTTTGTCAAAATGCTTACATGGATAAGATCTTGAAGAGATATAAAATGGATAATTCCAAACATGGTCATATCCCCATGCAAGAAAGACTTGACTTGAACAAATCACAAGGTGCTCAAACGCCTAAAGAGGTAAATCGCATGAAGAATGTACCTTATGCTTCGGCTGTAGGATCCATCATGTATGCGGTTAGATGCACTAGACCTGATGTTGCGTTCGCGCAAAATATGACAAGCCGATTTCAACAGAATCCAGGTGAACCTCACTGGACTGCTGTGAAAAACATTCTTAAGTATTTAAGAAATACTAAAGATATGTTCTTGGTTTATGGTGGAAATCCTAGCACAGAACTTAGAGTTGAATGCTATTGCGATGCTGGATTCGAGACTGATAGAGATGACACTAAGTCTCAGACAGGATATGTTTTCGTTTTGAATGGAGGCGCAGTGGATTGGAAGAGCTCCAAGCAAAGTACCACTGCAATGTCTGCTACAGAATCTGAATACATAGCTGCGTCAGAAGCTGCCATGGAAGCTGTTTGGATTAGGAAATTTATCTCAGGGCTTGGTATTGTACCAACGATAAATGAACCTTTGAATATGTACTGCGACAATTCAGCTGCAGTTCATTATGCTAATGAACCGGGAGTTCAGAAAGGCGCCAGACACTATCAAAGACGATATCATTATGTTCGCGAGTGTGTTGAACTGGGCGAAATAAGGATACTTAAAGTTCACACAGATAACAATCTAGCTGATCCTTTTACAAAGGCTTTATCAAATAGGAAGCTTACTCAACATGCCAGGGGCATGGGGCTTCGTCCTGCTAGTAGTTTCATGTAGATCTGTGTTTTAGTATTTGGATAAGGGATGTAAAACAATTTTATTTTATGATAATGATACTACATTGGAGTTTTGTTTATTTTTTAATTGAAGGCTAGATTTAATATAAAAGAGCTAATACTGATGTAAACTATAAGATAAGATAGATTAGAGATAAATGAATATGTGTAATATGTGGATGATATAGTATATGAGTCATTATGAATGAAGAATGTATAAATTCTCAGATCCTTTAGCTTTTTCTTTTTTGGTTGTTGTTTTTTTTTTCAGTCCATTCTTTTCTTTACGTTGAATTCTTATTGTAGGCCTTAAATTGTTCCACTATTGCATAGGTGTGCACTACTCATTTTGTAGTGTATTTTGTACTAACTTTTCAAAAAAAAAAAAAAAAAAATACACTACTAAAATTCACATAGGGTATGCACCCCACTACTAAAATTCACAGAGTATGCACGTCATTACGCTTCTCTCAAGCAAATCCGCCGCTGTAGGTACAATATTTCATGAATGATTACATTTCTGAGTGAAAATCCTATGCTTTGTTTGTCGGTACTAATATATAATTGATAATGTGCTTCCCTTTTCATTGAGAAATGAATGCGTGGCATCATGGTTATCATGTTGAATGATAGAGTTCTCCACAACTGTAAATGCACAAGAAACTTTAAAATTCTGATGGACTCAAACTTACAACCGGGCTTGGACTAACCAAGACGTATCATCTAATATTTTCGAAGTCTGAGCGGCAAAATCTCGCATTGAAATAAAAACTAAAAAAATTAAAGCAACAACTAACTAGTTGATGATCTGACAACAAACAAATCTTCAAATAGCAACAACAAAATCAAAACCAGAAACAAGCAACAAGCAACAAAAACAAAACATTAAAACAATATATAATTTGTTCTTGAAGACATCTGACAAAGAGCGTAATGTAGGTCCCTAAGGTAAATAGAAACTTAACGAAATCCGAATTTAGCAACTTTTTGAGTTTTGAATCAGCAGTGGCGATAACCATTGTTACAAAAAGCGTTAGGCGCTATTCGGATGAGTCTACCCATACTGTCGAACGCGAGGGGAGATCGGCTACGGAGGCCTAGGTATGATTTGAATTAAAATATCCTGATTATTCTTTTTAATAATTTTTTTATTATACGATATAAAATCTACACAAATTATATTATTTTTAATAAGTTTATATGTTGTTATTATTTTTAATTATATATCTTGCGGAGTGTGTGCTCGATTAGCGCTTATGCACCGTCTACATGGCCACCTAAGCCGCTTTTACAACATTGGTGCATAATGTGAAGCGCATCGAGCATAAGGCTACATTCAATGATGTATGTGTGTTGACCTCTCACAATAATAGTATATACCATGAGAGTCATATCTCTAAGCGTTTAAAAGTATGTCAAAAAATTATCTCATAAATAAGTTTAGCCTATATCTCCATATTTTACTTTTAAGCAATACGCGCTTCTTGACAAGGTTTGAGGTAAAGAGACAGTATCTTTTTTCGGGGTGATACAAACGTAGAAAGTAGACTTTGTGTATAATAATCTCGGAGATCTATTTTAAAAGCGTGTAAGTCACCTGTCGAATATAAATTCAACTTATTTATTCTGATTGAAATAGGTAATTAAGACATAACACTTGTTTCAAAGCACAAGAGAAAAGAAAATTTGAGAGAATTGTATGTATTTAGAATGAGACCTATGAATAGTTTTAAAAAAACATATCATTTGGACATTTAAATGGATTGTAACCAAAAGTCCACAAATTGCTATGCCACAGTTACATTGGGTGAAAAAGGGATAAAACGTAACAACTGGTAAGGCACCGTATATACTTTGACCGCCAAGGGCGCTGCTCTTTGACTTTGCTCTTGTCGTTAGGTGATAACATTATTAGGCTTCCAAAACGAGTGTGCACTTCACCCTTCTCTAACTCGCATCTGAACATTATATAAAATCTCATAAGGTTCTAGTAAATCGCAATTAATTAAAATAATGAATAATACAAAAATCACAAATTGAAACAAGAACTCATGACGGTCCACTAAGTCTCAGGATAATAACCTTCGTATTACCATGTTTCGCAAAACCAATCTATGCATGTTCATTTTTTAAGATTACATTGAAGTGATACCAGTTTGGATATGATAGTAGGGGACTAACTTTTCATCATAAATTTTGACGATCGTATATAAGTGTGATATACTTGTTAACAAAACCACATCTTAATGAAGTTTGCTGTGCGATAACCATTGCATCAATCCCGAACTTATGATCAAACATATATGTCATAGATGGAGAGTGATTGTCTTGATAGATCATTAATACCGAAAAACGAATAATTGAGTAGCTATATTTATGCTATTATAATGGAAACTTCTCACAATAAAACATCTAAGTATCCGTTTTAAGTCGTGTAACTTACAACTATCTTTGAAAGTCGCTTTTGACAAATTATTTATTGAGTCAATAAGGGAGACAATTGTGGAATAATTCTTGCAAACTTTTGGACTGAGTATCTAAATTTTAATATAAAACCAAAACAAAAATAGGTTCGAATAAGAGCGCCATGGTGTATACTAGTCATTCTTTTATAAAAACAATAAACGTCAATACATAGCAGTTGGAAGGTCAACCTGCTGTTTATTTTGGCGCCCGTACTTACTCCATCACATCTTTCTCGATAGCCTTGGTAGATTATTATAGATCTACTTTTAAGGTTCCAGAAACTGTTTTAAATGCTCTCGGAAAGTTTACATGCTTCTTTCTTTGGTAGCTCCGAAGAAACAAAACGGCTTGGGTTAAATGTTGAACTATTCTAGCCTCCTTGAAATTAGTTTCTCGGCTTTGCAAGTCTTAAAAGCGTTCAATAGTCCCTTTATATTAATGGCAGATGGCGTAGTTTGCATAATCCGAAGGCTTATGGGGTCATGTGGTAAGCGATCATGGTGAAAAGCAGGTATGATATTAAAGGTTCACACTAATGGTCTGGGCTAGCTTGCATTGTGATTTTTCACCGTTCACGTCGGAAGTGTATTGGTTCTTCTGAAGAACTGCCATGTCGTTTTAAAGTTGGCGATGCTCTTACATTTCACTTTTGGAAGATACTGGTTAGGGCGACGATCTCCACTATCTTAGATATAACAATTAGATCCCTTGGAATAAAATAAAGATTCTTTATTCACAACGCATTGAAAATGGATTCTATGGTTTTGGAAATTAGAGTATGACCGTTAATGTGAGGAGAACAAAAGCTGTAGTTCAACGCCCGTATTTCTGATATCGCCAACTTGGAGCCTAAAACCTTGTTGATTCTGATACTTTGCATTTGGTAGTCTTTCTATGACGACAAATTTTCTAGCATTTCGTAAAGAAAAAATCAAAATAGTGACATTCTCTCATCCCTTTCTTATCTCCAAGTACCCCCAACGGTGTGTAAGACTACCTGAGAAAGGTTAACTTTTCATAGGGGCGGATGTTTTTAGATAAGCTCCAAATCGTTTAAATTAATCTTACTTCCCCAAGCTACCCTAACATTGATTCCGATTTTTGGCCACTGTTTGCAACGTTTCTGTAAATCTAGAGCCCACGACTTTATCTTCTGTGCACAGTGCTGCTTTTGACATCTCGTTCGATGTTTGGTCGAGGTCTATTTTCCTTCCTTCCACTATGTGTTGAGAGTGAGATCTTTGGTTTCAGTCATGGCACACCTCAAAGAAAAAGAATGACCGCTTTTACGCCATCTTTGCTGTTTCCTGTTGGACTTTATGGCGGTTTAGAAATAATAACTTTTAACTCCCATTCTATTAGGAAAAGTGATATCTTCGATTATATTTGTCTTTTTTTTTATTTTTCATGGCTTAAATTTAGAGGCAATCTTTGTATTAACTAGAATGATTGGTTGCAATCGCCTTTGTAACTCTTTAGCACCTTGCTAGTTTTTATTTGTATATATTTTAATCCGTCATTAAAAAAAACCGTCAAATACAAGTTCATCAAAT
>BQNB010119798.1:0-20751 GCA_026074375.1 Tanacetum coccineum
AAGAAAAATAGGATCTTACCGGCTAAGAGTGTCAACACAAAGCAAGTAGAAGAACACCCTAGGACCAATAAGTCTAGTTTTAAAACCACGAATTATGTTGATTCTAGTATTAGCTCTAAGCGTACTGTAATTAATTCAAATTCTCATTCTATTTTCCAAACATGTAACAAATGCTTAATTTCCGCAAATCATGATGTGTGTGTGGCTACTTATTTGCACTCTGCTAATGCATCCCCCTCTGTTAAAAATGTTATGCGCAAAGTTAAGCAAGTTTGGATACCTAAGCAAGTTTAGCAAGTGGGGAAAGCACGTCAGTACTAGTAAATCTGTGATAACTAAGAAATTAAGTCACACAACTCAGAAACCACTAACTAGATACCAACGTAGAAACCAACAATACCAAGCAGTTCTCGTTCGCCTTCCCACTTCACCTGAGAATCAGGCCATTGCTCATGGTAACCAACAGGAACCCAACCAAAATTAAGGATCCAACTTTCCAAACTCTCCATCTTTGTCTGTTTTCAAATGCAGGTCGTGCAAATCGTCCTTTGGTATTTGGACTTAGGCTGCTCAAAACATATGACGGGGGATCGCTTACGGCTCAGGAATTTCGTGAAAAAGTTCATCGGGACAGTTAGATTCGGGAATGACCACTTTGGTGCTATCATGGGTTATAGAGATTACGTGATTGGTGACAGTGTGATCTCCAGGGTATACTATGTGGAAGGACTGGGACATAATCTGTTTTTTTAGACAATTTTATGACTTTGATCTCGAAGTTGCATTCAGGAAACACTCATGTTATGTTCGCGATACTGATGGTGTTGAATCAATCAAAGGTTCTCGTGGTTCTAATTTGCACACTATCTCGGTTGAAGACATGATGAAGTCCTCCCCAATCTACTTGTTGTCCAAAGCCTTCAAGAACAAATCATGGTTATGGAATCGACGTTTGAACCACTTGAACTTCGGTACCATCAATGACCTTGCCAGAAAGGATTTAGTAAGAAGTTTACCTAGATTAAAGTTTGAGAAAGATCATCTTTGCTCTGCATGTCAACTAGGGAAGAGCAAAAAGCATACCCACACACCCAAAGCTAAAAACACCAACTTAGAAGTTCTTAATACCCTTGATATGGATTTATGTGGACCAATGCGAGTGCAAACAATTAATGGGAAGAAATACATCTTAGTCATCATAGATGACTATTCGAGGTTCACTTGGGTTAAGTTTTTGAGATCAAAAGATGAAACCCCAGAGTTCATCATCAAATTTCTGAAGCAAATACAAGTTGGTCTCAACAAAACTATTAGATACATCCGTACCGATAATGGCACAAAATTTGTCAATAAAGATTTGATTGCATACTATGAAAGCGTTGGGATTTTTCACCAAAAAATAGTTTTGAGGACTCTACATCAGAACGACGTTGTCGAAAGACGGAACCATACTCTTGTTGAGGCTGCTAGGACAATGCTGATATTTTCTAAGGCCTCGATGTTTCTATGGGCAGAAGCTGTTGCTACTGCTTGTTACACCCAAAACCAATCTCTCATTCACACTCGTCATAACAAAACCCCATATGAGCTGGTGCATGATAAGAAGCCTGATCTTACCTTTTTTCGAGTCTTTGGTGCTCTTTGTTACCCTACAAATGACAACGAGGATCTTGGAAAATTACAACCAACAGCTGATATTGGAATTTTCGTTGGTTATGCACCAAGCAAAAGATATAGAATCTACAACAAATGAAACCTGCGTATTATGGAAATATTCACGTTGCAATTCGTGAGCTGCTGAGAAAAATGGCTCCTGTGCAACTCAGTACAGGACCCGCTCCTACATTTCTGACGCCTGGACAGATAAGTTCAGGGCTCGTACCAAATCCGGTTCCTGCAGCACCTTATGTACCCCCCACAAATAAAGAACTGGAGATTTTATTCCAACCAATGTTCGATGAATACCTGGAACCTCCTCGTGTTGAAAGACCGGTTTCTCCTACTCCAGCAGTTCAAGTTCCAGTCAACTCAACCGGTACACCTTCATCTACTACCATTGATCAAGATGCACCTTCTCTAAGTCATTCACCGTCTCTTCTTTTGGCATTACAATCTCCAAGGTTTACATCAAGGGGGTGGCAATTGCAGCTGAATATCCACTCATTAGACAGATAATCCTTTTGCTCCAATTTCCAATGATCACTTCATAAACGTGTTTGCTCCGGAACCTAGGTCTGAAGCATCATCATCCAGGGATCTTTAGTTTAACGAATATCCTTATGTTCTATAAACACTTCATCATCTCGGGAAATGGAGCAAAGATCACCCGCTGGATAATATTATTGGCAATCCCTCTCGACCGGTATCCACTAGAAAACAACTAGCAACCGATGCCTTGTGGTGCTTGTATAACTCTGTCTTGTCAAAAGTCAAACCAAAGAACTTCAAATCGGCAATAACTGAAGATTGCTGGTTTCAAGCCATGCAAGATGAGATTCACGAATTTGATCAACTATCAAGATTGGGATTAGTACTCAACCTGACTCTGTCATGATTAATTGCTCTTCAAGTGGATCTTAAAGTTAAACTTGATAATGTACGGTGTGTTCTGGAAAAACAAGGCTCGGTTGGTGGCCATGGGTTATCGACACGTGGAGGGAATTAAACTCGAGGAATTCTTTTGCACAGGTTGCACGTATCGAGGATATTCGAATCTCATCGCCAATGCTGCAGTAATAAAATGACCATCTATAGATAGATGTCAAAACATCAAATTCCTTAATGGCGAGTTGAGAGGAAGAGTTCTATGTTAGTCAACCAGAGGGATTCGTTGATCCAGATCATCCGACACATGTTTATCGTGAAGAACGCTTTGTATGGTTTAAAGCAGCCCCTAGGGGTGGTACTGATACCTTGTCACGATTTATTTGGCTCAAAATTTTAAAAGGTGCGTTGATCGACATTATTCACTAGGAAAACCAAAACTCACAGGCAAACATATTCTTCTTGTTCAAATATATGTAGATGATATCATATTTGCCTCGACCGACCCTAAAGCGTGTGACATATTTTCCAATGAGATGAGTTCTAAATTTCAAATGTCAATGATGGGACAAATGTCATTTTTCTTAGGTTTACAAGTTTCTCAAAATCCCGGAGGCATTTTTATTAATCAATCAAAATTTGCTCTTGAAATATTAAATAAATTTAGGATGGATTCGTGTGACCCTGTTGATACACCCATGGTGGATCGACTTAAACTGGATGAGGACCCCTTAGGGATTCCAGTTGACCAAACTCGATTTCGTAGTATGGTCGGCTCCCTAATGTATCTCACTGCCAGCAGACCCGACCTTGTATTCGCTGTATGCATGTGTGCTAGGTATCAGGCTTCGCCTACCAAAAAGCACCTTGAAGCACTTAAGCGGGTCTTTCAGTAATCTTAGGGGTGGGGGGGGTGGAACATTAATTGGGGACTTCGTATCTGAAAGACACTGCTATGGCACTAATGGCCTATGCAGATGCGGACCATGCAGGTTGTCAAGACACACGAAGAAGTACGTCAGGAAGTTGCTCTATACGTGGAGATAATAGTTAGCTGGTCATCAAAGATATAGAAGAGTACGCGATCTCAACACAGAGGCTGAATACATTGCCATGTCTGGGTGTTGTGCTCAGATACTTTAGATGAGATCACAGCTTATAGACTACGGCTTTGTCTTCAATAAGATTCCCTTGTATTGTGACAATCGCAGTGCCATTACGCTCTGCTGCAATAATGTCTAGCACTCCCGGTCTAAGCACATTGACATTCGACACCATTTTATTCGAGAGCAAGTTGAGAAGTCGTGGTGAATTGATTCCCCCCCCCCCCCCCCCCCCCCCCCCCCCCCCCCCCCCCTCACCCTTTTTTTTAATTTACTTCGTGACGACGGATTATCAGCTCTTGAATATATTCACCAAAGCATTACCAAGTGAGCGGTTCGAATTCCTACTCCCACGACTTGGTATGAAGAGTATGTCTTCGGAAACTCTTAAACGTCTTCAGGAAGGAGAAGAGGAGTAAAGTATGGTCCTCCTATATCCTATGTAAATATGTATATATAACAAATCTTAAAAAGAAAATACAAAAATATAAAACATACAAAAACCATAAAAAATCAGAAATAGGTAAATACCAAAATAGTTTTTCAAGACATGTCTTTCGTTAGCGATAACATTTAGGTCTATAAATGTCATTCAATAATGACACAGGTCTTTAAATGAAGCTCGAACGAAAGTTCAAACTTTTCAAAACATGTCTTAATGGCTTGTAGTGATTTCAGACTGCAACCCGCTTTTCAATTTGAGGAAAGCATGTCGCCAAAAAGACGGTTGTTCCTAACAATGGGTGATTCAGTTCTCACGGGAAGGGTTAATTTACCTATCCATGCAACCTCGATCTAATGTTACGATTCAGGCATTATTTCTTGTATCCAGAACAGAGAAGTCTTCTTTTTATCCAAAATAATTTTCTGTCTTTGATTCTTCTAGAAACATTATTTGTTGTCTCAACCTTGGTTGGTTAAGATGTTGTTTTGACATATATCGGATTGTTTTCTCAAACTTAGCTCTCAATCTACGACTACTTGCTCTTTAAGTAGAAAATGGTCATTGGATTGAGGGAAGAGTGGTTTAAATTTATGTTATCTAACAGGATTGACTACCCAGGTCAAGGAATTCAAAGGTCAACAGGATGATCCGGGTTTGACACATGGTTTTTGACAAGGAATGTGTCGACAGAAAGCAAGGAGTTCATGTTTGCCATACAATAAACGGCTTAAGACAGGAGAATCTTCCGGAAACTTGGATGCTTTGTGGTGGATGATTAAGAGAGGGAGACTACAGACTGCTGAAGAGAACCGAATGATCACATCATCTCGGTAATCAAGGTCCATCTCGTGTGGGGTATTATTATTATATATGTTGTTGTAATATGTACATTGGTTTGAGAAAATGGAAATAGTGTTCCATATCAGCAACTTCCCAGAAAAGTCCCAAGTTAAGTATGCTACTTGCACCCTGTTGGATAGTGCACTAACTTGGTGGAACTCACATAAGAGGACTATTAGGACTAAGGCTGCATTTGCCATGTCATGGAGAGAGCTCATGAAGCTAATGACTGAAGTGTACTGCCCAAGGAATGAGATTCAGAAAATGGAAACTGAACTGTGGAACTTAACCGTGAAGAACAATGATTTGACTGCTTATACGAGATTTCAAGAGTTGACCATGATGTGTACCAAAATGGTCCCCGAGGAGGAAGATCGGGTGGAGAAATTCATTGGAGGTCTTCCTGATATTATCTAAGGGAATGTAATTGCTGCAGAACCCACAAGACTACAAGATGCTGTTCGAATTGCCAACAATTTGATGGATCAAAAGTTGAAGGGCTATGCTGTAAGAAATGAAGAGAATAAGAGGAGATTAAACAACAACTATGAAAACAACCATGGGCAACAACCACCCCACAAACGATAGAATACTAGAGGTCAGAATGTTGCTAGAGCCTATATGGCTGGTAACAATGAGAAGAATGGTTATGAAGGAACACGTCCTTTCTGCAATAAGTGTAAGCTACACCATGAGGGACAGTGTATTTGCCACAACTACTCAAGGAACTCCAGGGCCGAATCAGAGGGTTATTACGTGTTTTGAGTGTGTAGCATAAGGACATTACCAGAAGGATTGTCCCAAAGTCAAGAACCAAAACCGTGGGAACAAAGCAAGAGTTCCTGATGCAAGAGGCAAAGCATATATCCTAGGAGGAGGTGACGCAAACCCGGGTTCCAACACTGTCATGGGTACGTTCCTTCTCAAGGATCATCATGCTTATATGTTATTTGATTCGGGTGCCGATAGAAGTTTCGTAACAAATACTTTTAGTGCATTGCTAGATATCACATCCTATGCCTTAAATGTTAGTTACGCTATCGAGCTAGCTGACGGAAGAACTTCAGAAACCAACACTGTGCTTAGAGGCTGTACATTAGGATTGTTAGGACATCCATTTAATATCGACCCGATGCCCATAGATTTGGGTAGTTTTGACGTTATCATCGGCATGGATTGGTTAGCAAAGAATCATGCAGTGATTGTCTGTGACTAGAAGATAGTGCGTATTCCTTACAGAAACCAAATTCTGATCATTCAAGGAGACAAAAGTGACAAGGAGAAGAAATCAATGTTGAGCATTATATCATGTGAAAAGGCCCAGAAGTATATGGAGAAAGGTTGTCAACTATTTCTGGCACAGGGTACGGTGAAAGAAAACAAAGACATGTCGAAGGAGAAGCGACTCAAAGACGTGTCAACTGTACGGGACTTTCCAGAAGTCTTTCCTGAAGACTTACCTGGATTACCACCGACATGACAAGTTGAATTCCAAATCGACTTAGTCCCAGGTGCTGCACCAGTAGCTCGAGCCCCGTATAGATTAGCACCATCAAAAATGGAAGAATTGTCTCCTCAACTACAAGAACTTTCTGACAAAGGATTCATAAGACCAAGTTCCTCACCCTGGGGAGCTCCGGTTTTGTTTGTCAAAAAGAAATACGGCTCTTTTCGGATGTGTATCGACTACCGTGAACTTAACAAGCTTACTGTAAAGAATCGATACCCACTTCCGAGAATCGACGACTTGTTTGATCAGTTGCAAGGATCAAGCGTGTACTCGATGATCGACTTGAGGTCTGGTTATCACCAACTCAGAGTTTGTGATGAGGATATCCTAAAGACGGCATTTAGGATCCGCTATGGTCACTACGAGTTCTAAGTGATGCCTTTCGGGTTGACTAACGCGCCGACATTATTCATAGACTTAATGAACCGGGTATGCAGACCATACTTAGATAAATTTGTGATCGTGTTCATTGATGACATCTTGATCTACTCGAATACCAAGGAAGAACATGATGCACATCTTAGACTAATTTTGGAGTTGCTCAAGAAGGAAGAATTATACGCCAAGTTCTCGAAGTACGACTTTTGCCTGTCGAAGGTACAATTTCTTGGACACGTGATAGATAGTAAAGGCATTCACGTTGATCCTGTGAAGATTGAGTCAATCAAGGATTGGGAATCACCCAAGACTCCAACAGAAATTCGCCACTTTCTAGGTCTTTCTAGTTACTACTGACGATTTATCGAAGGTTTCTCCAAGATTGCAAAGCCTATGACGAAGCTGACTCAGAAAAGTGTAAAGTTCAATTGGGGTGAAAAGGAGGAAACTACTTTCCAGACATTGAAGTAAAAGTTGTGTAGTGCACCGATTTTGGCATTGCCCGAAGGAAGTGAAAACTTCGTAGTATATTGTGATGCTTCTCACAAGGGATTAGGGGCAATGTTGATACAGAAGGAGAAAGTCATAGCTTATGCATCCTGCCAACTCAAAATCCATGAGAAGAACTACACGACACATGATTTGGAATTAGGAGCTGTGGTGTTCGCTCTCAACATGTGGAGACATTACCTTTACGGCACGAAGTGCGTTGTGTTCACTGATCATAAGAGTTTGCAACATATTCTAGATCAGAAAGAGTTAAACATGAGACAACGTAGATGGTTAGAGTTGTTAAGTGACTACGACTGTGAGTTACGTTATCACCCGAGAAAGGAGAATGCGGTGGCTGATCCGTTGAGCCGAAAGAGTAGACCTAAGCCACTACGAGTTCGAGCCTTGGTTATGACAATTGGTTTAAACCTCCCTATGCAAATCTTAAATGCTTAGGTTGAGGAAAGAAAGGAAGAGAATTATGGAACAGAAGATTTGTGTGGTATGATTAAGAACCTGGAGCCACGTACAGACGAAACGTTGTGTTTGAAGAATAGAAGTTAGATACCATGTTTTGGTGACTTGAGAGCTTTGATTATGCACGAGTCGCATAAGTCAAAGTATTCGATCCACCCTAAATTGGACAAGATGTACCAAGATTTGAAGAAGCTATACTGGTGGCCCAACATGAAAGCATAAATTACCACGTATGTCAGTAAATGCATGACTTGTGCAAAGGTTAAAGCAAAATACCAAAAACCATCCGGTTTGTTGGTTCAACCCATAATCCCAGTATGGAAATAGGATAACATTACTATGGATTTCGTTACTAAGTTACCTAAGACGACGTCTGGTCAAGATACAATTTGGGTAATTGTAGACCAACTCATAAAGTCTGTTCATTTCTTACCAATGAAGGAAACCGACTCAATGGTGAAGTTGACGAGACAATACTTAAAGGAAGTAGTCTCGAGACATGGAGTACCAGTTTCGATTATTTCTGATCGAGACAGTAAGTTTACGTCTCATTTATGGAAATCATTGAACGAAGCCCTAGGTACTCAATTGGATATGAGTACGGCTTATCACCCACAAACAGATGGTCAAAGTGAGAGAACCATCCAAACGTTAAAAGACATGCTACGAGCATGTGTGATGGACTTCGGAAAAGGGTGGGACATACACCTACCATTAATAGAGTTCTCCTACAACAACAACTACCATACGAGTATTAAAGCTGCACCTTTTGAGGCGTTGTATGGTCGCAATTGTCGGTCACCTATCTGTTGGGCTGAGGTGGGAGACGCTCAACTTACTGGCCCATAAATTGTTCGTGAAACAACAGATAAGATCATCCAAATCAAGCATTGTCTACAAGCTTCACATGATCGACAAAGGAGATACACTGATAAGAGACGTAAACCATTAGAGTTTCAAGTTGGGGATAAGGTTATGTTGAAAGTATCGCCCTAGAAAGGAGTGATACATTTTGGCAAACGGGGAAAGCTGGACCTTCGTTATATTGGACCTTTTAAGATTCTTGCCAAAGTTGGAATGGTTGCATACGACTTGAGTTACCCGAGCAACTAAGCCATGTTCATAGTACCTTTCACGTCTTAAACCTTAAGAAGTGCTTATCCGACGAACCGCTCGCTATTCCGTTGGACGAAGTCCACATTGACGAAAAGCTCAATTTCATTGAAGAACCGATTGAAATCATGGACTGCGAAGTTAAACGTTTGAAGCAAAGTCACACTCCAATCGTGAAGGTCTGTTGGAATTCACGGAGAGGTCCCAAGTATACTTGGGAGCGTGAAGACCAAATGCAAAAAGAGTACCCTCATCTTTTCGCTAACCCTGAATCCGCATCCCAAGCTACGTCCTAAGCGTTGAGGACAAAGCTCTTTTTAAGGGAAAGGATGTCACACCCCGTGAGTTCAGGTTAATAAATTTAAACTTTTCCAATTATTATCTTTGACTTTTATACGTTACGTTTGAATCTGACAGTTTACCTCTAGGAACCACCTAGGCTATTAAGACATATTTTTTATTACATATAGACAAGATAAACCCACGGAAGCCTAACGTGTGCTTGTTTCCTAGTGCCAGGTCTCCTACATCAAGACTCAATTGATAACAGAAACTGAGCCTAACATATCCGTATTACCTTCAAATCCGGTCTAATCAAGGATCGTCCAACTTTTGTACAACAGATTGGCGCCATCCGTGGGACCATACACAAAGAACCTGCCAAATCAAGAATGACAAAGCAAGGAAACTTTACCCAGCGGACTCCGCAGACGAAGAAGCAGAGCGACCAAGCCTCTAAACAGGTCTCTAAGCAGGCCTCTGGAAGCACCAATGCGCCACATGATCTGGTCTTCCCAGCGACGGGACCATCCCTGGGACAACCCAGCCAAGCCGACACAATCACAACTCTTGGAAGATCTACAGCGTGTTGCTTTCACCACCCCTCCTCAAACGGCGCCAGGGACGAATAACACCGAACCGCCCACCCACCCACCCTATTCGAAACAAGGGCCCGAGATAGGGCTAATAACAACTCACACTGAAGGTGGTCGCGACTAAAAGGCGCAGGGTGATTTCGTATCTCAGAACTACGGACCTGGTCGCCTTCATTGCAAAGGAAACCAAAAAAGAGATCAAGTCAGAGCCTAAGGCCGACTTAACTTTGGTCCCGGAGACGAAGTATCTCCACGCCGCTCGACCGAAAGGAAAGGCGCAGAGAGGGATAACGTCGACCTCCGTATTTGGTATAATCGTAAAGCAAGTTTCAGGCACTCAAGACAGCTAACCTCAGAGACTTGAGCGCTCCATGAAAACAATGACTGGCGCATCAGCTTCAACAGATGGCCGGTCCATTGCGCGATGTTCACAGCAGCTTGGACAAAGGCGCTCCCTCGAGTGAAAGTCCTCCAAGCTCGGACGTCCGAGGACAGTCGCGCAAGCGCCGCAGACCGAGGTATGCGTGTCCTCAAAGAACCCTCGGACAACGAGGAACGCAGAAACGGGACACAGAAAATCCAAGAACAATACCGAGAAGACGAAGACATGTTCCTCTTCCATGGCGTCGCAAAAGGTCGAACCCTTTACGCGGCGCATTCGTGATTCCGGAGGTTAAGAGAATGGCGCATGCCCGCTAACGTGAAACTGATGATGGGACAGGTGATTCCTGATGACCAACTAAAAATCCCGAATCGGACTGGCCACCATTGCAAAATGGCCACAACCCTGTGGTGCCACATGTTCTATTCCAAACATAGTAGGAACGCGCGGAAACTGGTTCAGCACACTACCACGCAGAAGCAAAGATTGTTTAGAAGAGTTGCGGAGGCATTCCGCTTAAATTTTTACTCAAGGAAGAAGTGGTGCCAAGAACCTGTTGAGCTTGCCAGGGTAAAACAGCGCCAAGGGATTCCACAAGCGCCTAAATAAAGCGCTATAAGGCCGGAATGCATACACGTCAGTGCGTGCCCCATAAATTCCTCAAGATCTCAGGGTTTATGAATGGAATAAATAACCCAGAACTTATCAAAAGGCTGAATGATAGGGTTCCCCAAACCTTTGATGAATTGATGAAACGTACAAGGTCCTTCATTCAAGGAGAAGCCGCCGCCGCGGACAGCAGAAAAGGCTACTCAAACAACAGGTCACAGGAACAATCCAGGAGACAAGTCCAAAACACCAGGAGTAGCATCGCAACTAACACTACCGCAGTCCAGAGGGGCGGCGTGGGGAACGACAAGTACACCCACTGACCAAAGACCCAAAGGAGATACTCGCAACAGAAGGCTCAAACTTCCCAAAACCACCTCCAATGCGCACTCCGGAAGAGCAACACGTGGGGAATGGATATTGCGAGTATCATAGGCAGAAGGGCCATACTACCAATGAATGTGTCCAACTGCGCCAACCCCTAATTGTGACAAATTTGTCAAGGATAGGCATATTGATCACCTGGTGAAAACATCAGGAAGGGAAAGATAAACAAAGGGCGGAGGCAAAAAAGACCACCTAGAGACAAGCCTGACACACTATATGGGCAGTCATGGCGCGGAAAACTAAGCAAAAAGTCATCAAAAATTTTTCCGCAAGGCAGTACAATCACCTTCCCCCTTAGACTACGGACAACGTAGTGGTGGACCACTTACCATTGAGATAAATGCAGCGGTCATGACACCACCGCCTGTACATTGATGGAGAGCAACTCGGACATAACTGTACGAACATTGCTTCCAAAACTGTGCCCTGAAGATAAAAATCAGCTAAACCCGCCACGACGTCGTTGACTGCCTTCACGGGAGAAAAGAATGGGCCCCATGTGGCAACTACGTTTACCATTTTAGTTTGAGGCAATAAGGAGCACTCCACACAGTCTGGAGAAACTTTTTATGGTGATCAGATCACCATCGCCATACAATGGCATTATCGGAAGACCAGGGATCTCAGCGATACGCGCGGTCCCATCCACGGCCCACGGGATGCTAAAATTCCCCGTCGACGGCGGAATTGTCACCATCTACAACACCGCGAACCTCCCTAAAAGAATGCAACACAGTCACAGGTGACGTAACGCAGACTAAAAGGCAGCACGCAACCAAAGTGACAAACTTGAAGGTCGCGATTCATCCCGACTACCCAGAGCAAGAGGTGTCGATCGGGGGGTCGCTGTCTGATACGGGTAGGGCGGCTGTGTGTGCACTCTTGCAACGAAACCTCGATACCTTGCATGGGAACCAAACACTAGACTGGTGTTGCCACGCTCGATCACTGAACCCAGGTTGAAAATCCGACAGGATATTCCCCAGTGAGGCCAGAAAAAACGCGGGCAAGCTCCAGAGCGGCGCTAAGCCATTCTGGTGGAGGTACATAAACTAGTGGAGGCAGGTATCCGATGCGAGAAGTCTATTGACATGACTGGCTCTCCAACCTAGTTATGGTCAAAAAGAGCGAGGGTAGCTGGCGATGTTGCGTGACTTCACCGACCTCAACAAAGCATGTCCACAAGACTGCTATCCTCTACCAGAGATAGATTGAGGAAAGGGAATCCTTATGCGCTACCCCTTCAAGTGCTATCCTTGGATGCATATAAGGGTATCACCCAAATCCAAAAGCCAAAGATGACGAGGAAAAGAACAGCCTTTTCACACAAGCAAGTGTCATTGCTATACAAAGATGCCTTTTGGCCTAAAGAATGCGGGTGCCACCTACCAGCGACTGGTAGATAACGCGTTCGAGGGGCAAGTGGGCCGCAACCTGGAAGTCTATGTTGATGACCTTGTTATAAAGAGCCACACCGAAGACGAGTTGGTGCGCGACATTGTAGAAACTTTCAGACGCACTGCGACAAAATCAAAATGGAAGCTAAATCCGTAAAACGTGCACTTTTGGTGGCTACAGAAGGCATGTTTCCTCGTACTTTGATAGGAACGGACGGCATCCAAGCGTTTCCAAACAAAACCAAAGCTGTCCATCCAACTGTCCATCACCGCGCACGATGAAAGAAGGTCCAGTCGTTATAAATGGGAAGTTAGCCGGTATGAAACAATTCCTATCCAAGTCAGCAGACCAGTCACTCCCCTTTACAAAACACTCAAGAAGTTGGCGAAGAAGGAACTTCCGTTGGACTACGGAGCAAAAGAAGCTTTCACGCAGCTCAAGCAGCATATAGCAGCACTTCCCACGCTAGTCGCACCCCGACCAGGGAGGAGTATGATTATGTACCTATCTGCGACCGCAGGCGCAATAGCGCGGTGCTACTAACAGATAGGGGCACCGACAAACACCGTATACTTCGTAAAGTAAACACTCAAAGAACCGGAGATCACTATAGCGCGATGGAGAAGCTGATCCTGGCGTAAGTAGTTTGCGGCCAAAAGAATCCGTAGGTTATTTCCAAGCGCACCCAGTAGCGTAATCGACAAAAAAAAAAAAAAATATAGAAAAAAAAATAATAAATCAACCCAACAAACAGGTTATTTCTAAACCTGATGCGTCTGGGCGATTGCAAAAGTGAGCGTCCCTGCAGAGGGGAGCCTACCATCTCTTTAATAGACCACGCAACCGCAGTGAAAGACAGATATAGGCGGATTATTCTCATCCGGAGAAAAAAACAAAAACCGATATGTCCCCCCCCAGATCGTATCAAACTCCCCAGAACATGGATCTTATTCACAGATGAATCGTCATGCGTGGGACGGTCGGGCGCAGGCCTTAACCTCACCAACCCATAAGAATGAATTCACTACTTTACTGCGTTTTTGAATTCACACCACGAAACAACGAGCGGAATACGAAGCCCTACTGCAGACTACGCTTTGCAGCTCGAATGGGTGACGTAACCTAGAAGCAATGTGGACACCCGTTTAGTAGCCAACCAGAGTGTTGGGCGAATACGTGCTAAAGAAGATAACATGGTTCAATACCTCGACAAGACCAAGTCGCTAATCCAGGGCTTTGATAGATTCACCATTCGGCAAGTTCCTAGGGGTGACAACAAAAAAGCGGATGCCTTAAGTAAGATCGCATCCACAAGCTTCGCGCACCTATCAAAGCAGGTATTGGTCGAAATCTTGAAGAACAAATCCATCTCGGAGATGGAGATATCTACGGTGATAGAAGAACAGGATCCCACGTGGATGACCCCTATCGTTGAATTCATAAACACGGGCACGCTCCCTCATGAACAAAAGGATGCCCGGCGCATACGCCGTACCGCGCAGAGATTCGAACTTCGAGAGGGTGTCCTCTATCGACGTTCGTTTCCTCCAAAGCCATGGCTTTCCGGTGCTTTCGGACCTATTCAGGCAGACTATGTGCTCCGCGAGATCCATGCGGGTTCATGCAGTATGCACTCCGGACCACGTTCTGTGGTGGCAAGAGCCTTACGGTCTGGGGTACTCTGGCCTACCATCACCGCGACGTGCCGCGACATTATAAAAAATGTAAGGATTGCCAAGTACATAGACCAATCCCGCGCCAACCACAACAGGAGCTAACACCTATCACCTCACCATGGCCATTCCACAAGTGGGGTATCGACATCGCTGGCCCCTTCCCCGTTGCAGCGGGAGGATTGAAATTCCTTATCGTGGCCATAGACTACTTCACCAAATGGATTGAGGCGAAAGCGGTCGCCACAATCACAGGAAATCAGGTAAAAAGATTTGTCTGGGATAACATTGTGTGCCGATTTTGGATTACCATGGCAAATATGTCGGACAACGAAAACAATTCTGTGATAACCCGTTCAACGACTGGTGCTCGCGATTAAGCATTACACAGCGTTTTGCGTCGGTTAAACATCCACAGACCAATGGTTTGGTTGAGCGAGCAAATCGAAGTCTAGGAGAAGGAATCAAAGCGCGCCTGGATAGACACAAAGGCAGGTGGGTAGAGGAGTTATCACATGTCTTGTGGGCACATCGCACAACAATCAAAGTTAGCACAGGGGACACCCCTTCTATCTGTCTTATGGACGGAAGCCTTATACCGGCCGAAATAGGAATGCCAACTATTTCGTACCGCGGAGGTCAAATCACAACCAAAGACTACGAGCGACGTAAGATTTAGACCAACGAGCGTTGGAGGAAAGGCGCGAACAGCTAGCATACTGAGGAGAATGCGAAGTTACAAATGAAGCATACTACGACGCTAAAGTTCGAGTAGTCACATTTAGACCAGGGTACTTCGTGTATCGTGCAAATGACCGAGACCACGCGGAAGACACAGGAAAGCTGGGACCAAAGTGGGAAGGACCCTACGAGGTTACGGAAGCACTTGAAAAGGACTACAAGCGGGGGGGGGGGGGGTGGTTGGGGGGGGGGGTGGGGGGGACATGGATGGGCATGAGTTTTTGCCCCGCACGTGAATAACTTGCAATCTCAAGAAATGCTATCTTTAGTGAAGTGCTTACTGGGTATATGCGTATTTTTTTTTAAGACACAGTTTTTAGTTTTTTCTTTTATTCTGCAAGTATTACTTACACGTCGCGGTTTCTAGCTAACTCCGCGGCGCACTTCACTTTACACGCTTATTGTGAGTCTCTATTTATGTCTCAATACTGTTGTTACATTATTTTGTGCCTACGCGGCGTGCATGCACCTAATAACCCCACGATGGGAAAAGGATGAGTAAACCTACTAAATGACTCGTTGAGTAAGAGGGTTGCAAACCCATCAACATCGGATCATGAGTCCTTGTTAAACACCTTTCTCTCAAGACGTTGGAGTCAGTTTATGCGGCACCCATGGATGGATACGCAGCATGCGCATAAACACGGTGCACGTTTAACAAATTAGGAGTCAAAACTTTTGACTTCTTGATATGGTATTCGCGGTACGCCGCATGTAATTGTAATGTCAACCCATACATATAAACTTAGCATATTTTGCAGTCATGAACTTTGTAATGACTATGTTCACAACAATTCGACAAATGGCACATCATAAACACGCCTTTCATGCAAAGGCAACTAATTATGCACAAACATTTTGTCAACTTTTATAACTAATATTGTGCGCGTACACTCGCATAAGTCACAATAACATGCGACCCATACTATGGGTCCAAAAGGATAGCTTTTACACAAGAACCACGAGTTCACTTATATACACAAAAAACGACAATTTACCACAAGGAAAACACCCTCGTGACAGCTGTGACACGACCTTGGCTCGGACCTACCCACTTGGTAGGCCGCATCCCCAGCCTCCTCAAGCTTCCCCAGGAGCTCACTATCCTTAGGTGACACAGTCGCCACGCTAACTGGTACTCCATCCGAACGGGGGAGGTGCGCAGCACCAACACCACATAAGATAGCCTTACCCTTCACCCCTTTCTTCTTCGCCAGCCTTATGGCATGGGCCTCCAAAGACTCCTTCAACGGGACCTCCTTCTCAAGTGCGAAAGGATTCAGGATGTCACGAGGACTGGCAAAGATAGGTACCTGTAGTTGCGACACGTCCGGCTTTAGAAAGTAATCAGGCTGGGCCTCAGCGCCCTCGGTGGCATGCCTAGCTAAGGTTAACCCTGTCATTATCACACCAATGGGGTAATCCTGGTCACGCTCCAGCTGCGCGATATGAGGCAGCTCTAACAGTTTATCCCCTCCATAGCCCAGGCAACAAGCTCCAATATGCTTTTTGATTACACCCAGTACCTGTCGGGCAGGCACTGTCAGCAGCCTTCTTTCATGCAGTTCCTCCACCGCTTCTGCCTTACCACGAGCCAAGGCACACTTCACGACATCCCCAAAGGACTGCCTGACCTCTTGCGATTCCAAAGTGCTCATGGCAGCAAGGCGCAAACCATGGCTTATGAGCCACCTGCGCTCAGCAATCGTTGACAACATGTGAGGGTACAGCCTGCCTCGTCGTACTCGATACTGAGCTTGCGTAACTTATCCTCCTGCTTCTCCAACAGACCCTCCACTTTGTGGCGAAAATCGTCCAGCCCTGCAAAGTGATTGTTCTTACCCCCCTCCAAATACTTTCACCGCCCAGTGGCAACTCGCCCTTGTAATTCCGCAGCAACCGCGCGGCCGGACTTCTCCACCTTGAACAAGCCGTGCCATTTACTCTCGGCAATGGTGCTGTGCATAAGACCTCGAAGACTCTGCCTAGCGCGCACTTACCAACTGTGGGCCTTTAAGCAGCAGGATCCCTCATCTTTTTGTATACCTGACTAGCGTTCATTGAAAACCTCGCTCTCAGCTGCGCCACGAGCGTGCGGCTGCGCCGCATAACAGTATCAAACTCCTCTACAAGCTGATCCACTTGGCATACCATCGAAGGCCTTGGGACCATCCGGGGGGGGGGACGGTCAGCAATGCGACATCGCCCCCCCCCGGCGCAGAGGAATCACTAGTAGCCTCGACACTGCAAACAATCATTCGATAAACGTGGATTACTCATTCCGTTATTGTGGATAACGTATCATCTATAAATATTACAGGACGGAAATTGGAAAATCAAAATGTACTTACTATTAGGGGAGGGGTCTCGGTCACCACTTTGGCCGCAAGCGTTGGGGAACGCTCCCGAGGGATTACGTCCTCAGTCGAAGTACCACCCTAGACTGAGATGGCGCACCCTCCTTGACGGGGCCTGCGCCATCAACACGTATGCCCCTTGCGCCTTACAACCCAAGAATCCACTTCTGCGACATCAGCATCTTCTGAAGAGCCAAATGCTTGTTGGTCAGTCATGGGGAGCTTCCACCAGTTTACACTTGGCACACTGCCGCAGAGTGTGGGCTAACCATCAGTACTCTCAATTCCGGTTGCTCCGCACGAAGTTCCAATTGCGCCCGCGTACTTTCCAACGCGCTCCTCACATCTCTAAAGGGCGCACCCCCTCAGTCACCTGCTTGGGCTTACTCAAATTACCACGCTGACAGGAATCCACTCTGCGTCCCACCAAGCGGAAACACAAAAAAATGGTTACATAAGCTTAATTAAGGAAAGAGCGCTACACTACTAAATAGAGGAGAACGAAGGACAACACCCACCCCGACCTCTTCGCCTATAAAACGTTGCACTTCTCGGGCCCTTTGGAAATAAATACGCTAATGCCCAAGTGGCATAGAAAGGCCCCGGTATGCGTATGGATAGGAATACGTTCGTCAAAATTTATAAGTTCCGCATCCCCAATACTATACACCCGGGGGTGGGCGCTCATCCCTCGCAATAACCCTGCGTATAGGAAGGCGAAGTCCAACGAACCAACATATCCAAAAATCTAACCCAGAAAACATTCTCCCACCACGTATCAGCGCCATCCAATGTTTCGGTTAAAGCACTGCAAACGCCCGGCTGCGCTTGGAAAATGATTACCCACCCGTTTTGACCAACATGTATGGTAAAAGCGCTGGATCAAAATGAACTGGTGGATTAATTGCCAAGAGGCGGCAATTAACCTCGAAATAGGATATCTTTGCCGAGCACCTATGCATAGGCCATTGGAAATATGAAGACGATAGTGGTTCAAGATTTGCACATAATAAAGAAAGGGGCACACGTTGATTGGCAAACTCAAAGAACCGTGGTGTATACCCCCACCTTCCCCACGGGGAAATCCGCTATACTCGCATCCGCAACCGGCACTACCGGAGCAGTGGCGGACCGGATGAAATACTCAGATGTGTAACTCACGAAGTTCCTCATCAGTTATTTCCGATGGTAAAAACAGTAATTGCAACACCATGATTGGACGCAAGGTTTGGTACGCACGCGCTTATTACCTGTATCTGCTCTTTGAGTGATTAATGGAAGCTATCAAGGTGGGGGATAGTTTTTTTACTGTGCAATAACAGTAAAATAGCGGCGATCCATTATATAGGGCAAGTTTTTACTTGACACACGATCCGATGAGGAAAACGTAGTCCCCCACTTGTCCTAATCGGTGGTAGGGGTGCAACCTAAGAGCTAAGTGTTCCTAGCTACCCTCTCACAAATACGAAGAGGCTTCTTGCAATTCAAATTGACCTGGAATCATTGTTTATGGCGGACAATTTCTTGATTCTTCTCGGATAACGCAATCTAGGAAATTGCACACCTAATCTTAGAGTCTAGCATCCGCGGTCTTACCAAGCGCATACTAGACTGGGTGACAAGATGAACGTATATCCAATCCTCGGGTCATGAACCCGACCCTACGAATACTAATTTACACCCGGACCGGATGACGAATGGGCCATAGCAACACAATACAGACTCCAAGGCCAAACGATACTGCCTACAGGGAAAGCCCATAACATAGGCTGTACACGACAAGGATTTAGGCCCATGAGTCCAACCTGCGCCCACTAGTTACAAACCGAGTGTTATGATCAGGAGAGGGGCCCCACTAGTTATATAAATAAACGGTGGGCCCTCTTGGTTTATTCAATAAACCAAATTAATGGGACAAAGACCAATAGGTTGGTGAGAATATAAGGGGCACCTAGGCACTCATCCAAGGTACGCTCATAACCCCATCTTTCTACAAAAACCCTAAAACCGATCACTTACCTCACGCCGGAGGATCAACGTGGAGACAATCCCACGGTAAGCCTAACGGTGCTTTGTTTCCTTAGTGCGCAGGTCTCATACATCAAGACTCAATTGATACAGGAACTGGAGCCTAACAGATCCGTATTACCTCTAATCCGGGTCTAATCAAGGATCGTCCAACTTTTGTATCAACAAACAGAGAAGATCATCCAAATCAAGCATCGTCTACAAGCTTCACGTGATCGATAAAGGAGCTACGCCGATAAGAAACGTAAGCCATTGGAGTTTCAAGTTAGGGATAAGGTTATGTTGAAAGTATCGCCCTGGAAAGGAGTGATACGTTTTGGCAAACGAGGAAAGTTAAACCCCTCGTTATATTGGACCTTTTAAGATTCTCGCCAAAGTTAGAACGGTTGCATATCGACTTGAGTTACCCGAGAAACTGAGCTGTGTTTATAGTACCTTTCACGTCTCAAACCTTAAGAAGTGCTTATCCAACGAACCGCTCGCTATTCCGTTGGACGAAATCCATGTCGACGACAAGCTCAATTTCATTGAAGAACCGATCAAAATTATGGACCGCGAAGTTAAACGTTTGAAGCAAATTCGCATTCCAATCGTGAAGGTCTGTTGGAATTCAAGAAGAGGTCCCGAGTATACTTAGGAGCGCGAAGATCAAATGCAGAAAAAGAACCCTCATCTTTTCGCTAACCCTGAATCTGCATCTCAAGCTACGTCCTGAGCTTTGAGGATAAAGCTCTTTTAATAGAGAAAGGATGTCACACCCCGTAAATTTTAGGTCAATATTTTAAACTTTTTCGATCATTATTTTTGACTTTTATACTTTATGTTTGAATTCGACAGTTTATCGGGAAGTCAAATCGTGTAAATCTGAAAAACATCATCTGGCACGTCCCGGCATATTAATTTTAGGGTTTTATCTTTTAAATTGCGTTTTTCACGTTTTTGACCAAACGGAACCCCGAAAACTCGATATCTTTTCGTGTAAACTCAAGTTATTGATAATTTTATACCCTAAGTCTAAAATTTCGTGATCATGCTCATTCCCTCACCACTACCCACGAAATTTTAGCTTGTGGACAAGCTTGGACTTGAAATTAAATCATTTATGCTCCACTAACTAAAAATCTAAAAACTTACCATGCATGTGAATGAAAATGACAACTTTGTTGTCTAGTGACTTGCATGCATGCCATTTCTTACACACTTGGACCATTATTGGTGAGCCAAGACCAAGCCATTAGCTAAACTTGGCTTAAACAATTGTCCTCCCCTCCCCCCTTGTTGCTAGCCACGCACGAACCACAAGGATCATAAGGTCCTTGGTGCACCTTTTTTATAAGCCTTTCACAAAGCCATGGTTCATTTCTTATCTTAACCCTAGGTCCTTTTGGCACTATAAATA